>JACXGI010004622.1:25294-52636 GCA_016801175.1 Esox masquinongy | reverse complement strand
CAGAGCTTCACAGGTTGCCACTGGAGTCCTCTTCCACTCCTCCATGACGACATCACGGAGCTGGTGGATGTTAGAGACCTTGCGCTCCTCCACCTTCTGTTTGAGGATGCCCCACAGATGCTCAATAGGGTTTAGGTCTGGAGACATGCTTGGCCAGTCCATCACCTTTACCCTCAGCTTCTTTAGCAAGGCAGTGGTCATCTTGCCCTGCGGCCCAGTCTCCGAAGGGAGGGGATCATGCTCTGCTTCAGTATGTTACAGTACATGTTGGCATTCATGGTTCCCTCAGTG
The DNA here is from genome assembly GCA_016801175.1 of Esox masquinongy. Lineage (NCBI taxonomy): Eukaryota > Metazoa > Chordata > Actinopteri > Esociformes > Esocidae > Esox > Esox masquinongy. The sequence continues at coordinate 52,345 of JACXGI010004622.1, read as the reverse complement.
TACTGTAGCTCCCCGGTGTCGGCAGCATGCAGCCCCAGACCATGACACTCCCACCACCATGCTTGACTGTAGGCAAGACACACTTGTCTTTGTACTCCTCACCTGGTTGCCGCCACACATGCTTGACACCATCTGAACCAAATAAGGTTATCTTGGTCTCATCAGACCACAGGACATGGTTCCAGTAATCCATGTCCTTCGTCTGTTTGTCTTCAGCAACCTGTTTGCGGGCTTTCTTGTGCATCATCTTTAGAAGAGGCTTCCTTCTGAGACGACAGCCATGCAGACCAATTTGATGCAATGTGCGGCGTATGGTCTGAGCACTGACAGGCTGACCCCCCAGCCCTTCAACCTCTGCAGCAATGCTGGCAGCACTCATATGTCTATTTCCAAAAGACAACCTCTGGATATGACGCTGAGCATGTGCACTCAACTTCTTGCATAATTATATTGATATATAGCATTTATAATGAAATGTAATATAAAAATACTCTCTAGAAGAAAACTGGTGTTACAGAATGGTTTGTTATGTTTTGGCAGACTTGCATAGGCAATGTCATAATATTTCAAAAGATATGTGTCATTAGAATGTCGTGACCATGTTATGACAGCTGACATGACACATTATAACATGGTTATGACCATGTTATGACACTACACTTTAAGTAAAGTGTTACCGACTATTGCATGTTCAGATATCGCTACTTTCTTAAAGCCAAACTGATTGGAAGATTCTTATTCAATGCTTGAGTCCTATCAACACCCGCAAGGCATCAGTACAGAAAGCATATTGAGTAGACCACATTGTTTTGGTAACTATCTATTTGCTACACCCTTTCCAGACATAATGACTATTGCGAGCCAGCTTGACGTATATAACTTGACGTAAACATTATTAACAGGGGCTAAGTAACTAGTTTGATCAACATTCCCTACCTAGCTAGATAACTACCACAGTTCACTATTTGCACATGGATGTTGTTTTACGTTGAATTCATTGTTCTGTCAAACATGATAACCATTAAACCTATCTACAAAAGTATAGTAGTTTACTTGTGTCAGCTAACGTTTCCATGCTGTTTGGTCCTACTGTACTGTTTAGAAACAACATTCTGCTACCAGAGTTTGTACAAATATTTCAGGAATGTTTGTTCGTATAGCTATCTAGCATTAGCCTACGCTAATTAGCGTTGTATATGCTTAAAGAAAAAGTTCACAATTATTTTACCTGGGGCCTATTTTCAGATTATCTAGCATAATCCTAGTATGTAGAGAAATGTCTTTTGTGAATTATTACAATTTTGAGTTTTGTCAATTTTTAAAGGAAGTCTCTCTCCAGGCTATGGAAGTGAACAGGGCAACCGATATAGTGTTCGAAAATATATGATACATTTGGTTTTCCAAAACAGGAAGGGCATGGTGTATTGATATAGGTCTCCATATATTCACCTGAAAAAAATGTGGCAATCCGAGCATTGTATCAATAGTTATGTTCTATGTAAAACCAAACAATTTTTTTTCGTAAACAGTGCACTACCTCACAACATTTGTAAACATCTGCACTTAAGCGAACAGCACAGTGCTGTTTCAAAAACAGCTGAACTACGGTGCTGACCTCATTTGAGTTTACTAACTAGCAACAAGCAAAATTTATGGACATTTATCAAAATATTTAGAGGATGTGCAGTCCCTTATTGTGTTAATAAAACGAAATCTAGCTAATTGTCCGGAATGTTATCAGAGGAACCCGAGGTTGTTCAAAACACTAATCAGGGAAAATAACTTACATGGCCATTCCCAACAGTATCAAAATTGTGCCAATTCTCCATAGTAGTAACAATTTCAGTTCCTCCCCATACTATTTCCGCAGAATTGGACAGAATTATCCAAATAGCTATTACATACCTACTTACAGAACTGAGAGTTGTCCGTTTGTCTCTCCGGCATCTGCCTCTTCTTCCAGTGTATTTTGGGGACGTGGAAGTTTTCCAAATCTGACCAGTTGATAAGAGCTTGAATGTCAGTGCCATCTGTTGCACACGCTGGAGCCGCTTCAGCCTCATCTACAGACACATCAAGGTTCTTGATGGCTTTAGTTAGCAATAAATCCTACTCCTAATGTGAACTACATTTTTGTAAACAAAGCCGGTTGCTGGATAAATCCTCCTCGCAGACAGATTTGTGTCTGTTTACCAACAGCTAATACAACTTGTTGACATTTGTCTTTGAGCTAGTAGTCTATACCAGCTAACATGAGCTACAATTTAGGAAACATAGCCGGTTGCCAGGTAAATCCTACTCGCTGACAGATTTGTGTCGGTTTACTAGAAGTTAATACAACTTAATAAAATATACAGTGCCCTGTGTTGCTATGATTAATTACTTTGACCTTTGGCACCTGTGACTGCGCTGAAAGGTCAAAAGGATTATGAAAAATATTTTTTTTATGGCTGGTAATTTATGACCGGACGTTCATGTCCGGTGCGGTAATATTTGGACAGTTGTTTTTCCGGGGGTTCATTTCCGGTTAGGGGGGTGGTTAATAAAAGTGTTTTATGGCTATGTTCTTCTAAGTATTGAGATGAAAGATGGAGAGGAGCAGAGCAATGGTTGATCAGGTGGTTCCGGGGCTTCATATTCTGGGAGGAGAGGGTGAGCAACTGGGGTGTTGGGTTTCTTGAGATGGAGAGAGTCCCAAATAAATCAGGGGTTAGGTTTCCTCCTGGTCTGGAGTTTAATTTGTTTTTAGTTCAAGATCAGTATAAGAATCAATAATGTTGTCTGTGCTTAGTGATACACCCGTGATAAACCTGACTTATGAAATAGGTCGCAGAATGGAGGATTGAAAAGAACACGTTTCAGAAATATATGATGCGCCAAAGAAGCGCTTTCTTAATTTGTATAGAACCCAAATGACTTCCCTTTAAGCTGCTGACGTATCAGCATGACATGTCAAATGAAAAAATGGTCGGCTTCTAAAGTGAAGTTGCACTCTTTATCAATGAGAGCTGAATATACAAATGTAACATTAGGTGTGGATATGTTTAAACAGATGTTGACTAGGAAATATATTACCTCAGCGCTGGTCCCACAGATTGAATGTTGCAAATAAATAAAACGCATGGGTGCTGTCTTTCCCCCAGGGTGTAAGATTATCCCATGACAAATGTACTGATTAAGGCTGGTCAATGGTAGTTCTTGAGATTATAAACAAATAAAATTCAGGGGATGCTGTCTTCCCAGGGTATAAAATTTTCCATGGATATTTTTTTACAGGTGTTGATTAGGGGTGGGTAGGTCTGGATATAGTTTAATAATTCGTTTTTAGATTTTAAGTATTACAATCTCTTTGTGGCCTGTATTCCTTTGTGGCCTGTATTCCTTTGTGGCCTGTATTCCTAAGGTTATGTATTTGAGTGGACATAAAATATGTCAGCTAGAATAAACGATACCTTCTGCCCGAAATTGCCCGGCTTCACAGAAACAGATATTGAAATTATAATTCATAGACTCCTCTCCAGGAGCCATCACCTTATCGTGGTGGAGAGGTTTGTGTGTTCCTATGAACCTGAAGGCTGTGTTGTCTGGGCCTTCGTGCTCCTGGTAGGGTTTCCCATGGCAAAGTGGTCTCAGGGGAGGAGCCAGACTAAGAAAAACCCCTATGCACAAGCGAGGAAGAGGAGGTATTACCCTGCCCGGAGGAAGCCCGGGGCCCCCGTCTGGAGCCAGGCCCAGAGGGAGGGCTCGCCAGCGAGCGCCTGGTGGCCGGGTTTCCCACGGAGCCCGGTCGGGCATAGCCCGAAAAAGCAACGTGGCACCCCCCTCTCCATCCTATGGGCCCACCACTCATGGGAGGAACCGCTGGGGTCCGGTGTGCTGCCATATCGGTGGCAGATTAGACAGGTTTACTTTATAAGTTGCATGCACTCGATTCCTTCTATTTCTAATCAACACAGGAATAGAGATACCGGGTCCTAGCTTGTACTCAAAACAGTCGGCATTGCTATTTTCACAATAGCAAGGACCCCATGCACATCACCGAGTATATTCTGTGCTCTGTGGAAATAAAGGACAAGGTTGTTGATGATGTGGCAGTTGTCTAAGCAATCGTTTTAAACGGGGGGGAGGAGTGGGAAGTAGCAAAAGATGAGCTCTGCTCTCTTTGGTTAGAACTAGCTCCCTGATTGGTGAGTGTGGTGGAGGGGGGGAGGATGAGTGTGATAGAGGGGGAGAGGGTGGGTGTGATTGAGGTGGAGAGGGTGAGTGTGGTGGAGGGGGGGATGGGAGTTGTTGTGCCCCTGTTTGGGACAAGGACAACTTCTGGAAGCATTGGGTGATTTTAGTTAGAGGGTCAGGAGATGGGGGGAGACGGGGATACTCTGCCTATGAGTACTGTCCTTCATGCTTATCTTGTTTGGGAATGACATTCCAAGAGCGTGACGTATGTTGGCACCAAGCAGCCGGCATCCCATGATGTTTGGATGAACCCCATCAGGTCTAAAGCGGTCTTTACAGTTCCAAAAAATATTGAAATTGTCAATAAACCTTATCCCATGGTTGAGGCATGCCGATGTCAGCCACGTATTCAGCCCAAAGAGTCTGCTAAAAGATTCAATTCCTTTCCCCAAGGTTGGAATAGGGCTTGAGATGAAAACATGTTGTTGAAAGTTGTTTATTTTCTCCAGTAGCATAGAAAAATCCTTTTTCAGGATCTCAGAGCCAGTTTTCCTTTGTAGAATGTCAAAAGACCCAGTTTGAATAATAATCTGCATGTTGCTTGGATGTGTAGAGAGAATAACTGGCAACATTTCTGTTAGCTCACTGACCGATGTGTCAACCAGAGGCATAGCTAGGATCACAATACATTCAGGGCTTAGCCCACCCTCGCGCCCCACCCGGGACAGAAAGTACAGGGTTTTGAATGTACACGTGGAAAATTTCAAAGCACCCGCTAGCGGCCTACAGGTCTACATAGTATATAATATATATAGGGCAAGTATATAGAGGTTTGACATAGGAGTGTTTCTGAACTATCAACCTTTATGAATGTATGTATAATCAATGTGCACCTGAGAGAGAATACAATGAATCAATATAGTAAAAGAATCAATATCGTAACAGTAATCAATGTATCAGGAATATATAATCAATAAACATAATCACTGTTAATGACTGTTTGGGGATAATCAAGTAATAATGAATGTGTAGGGCCCTAATGGCTCTATTATTTTTGTATAAATCCCTGAAGCCTGCGCCACCAATATTTAACAAGGAAAGGATCTTGGAAGGTTGTGAAACAATGGTGGCAGATGGGGAGAAAGATCCACCCAAGAATTAGCATAAGGGGGTGGCCAGGAAGGTTATGCAAGATAAAACTGTATAAATGTGTCTGGAGTTGGCAAGACAGTTGTTCCTGCAGGTCAACTCGGCTTTTATGATTGCTCATTAAAAGTTTAATTTGAATCCACAAACTCCTGAGTTATTGCATCTTTTTGAGTTGTTGCATCCTTTTTGGCGAGAAGATACATTTTTCCAAGACATATTCTTGGAGGCACCACTGAGATTGGCAAGGGGCCAGACATGACGGCTGCCAGAGGCGCTGAGGGTTGGGTTTCACAAACAACGCGTGGCCATGCTGAGAGGTAAGCATGTTCTTGCTCTAAAAATTATTAATTTATGTGACTTGACCTTCCAGGCTGGGCAGACACACCACGTAAGGCCTCTCCAAATTTAACAAACTGTGTTTTGTGAGAGAATGTTTTGAATTCAAAGTAACGTATATGTCTACTAACACCCTGTAAATAAATATGTAAATAAGTAAGGGAGTTGCAACTAAGAGAGGTCTGTCGAATACCGCCTTAGGTTTGGTCGCCTGGAGGGTCTGCTTTCGACAGGAAGTCCCCCAATCCGCCTTGAATAGAGGGAAGGCCACAAGGGACAGGGATTGCAGGGCACCATGGATACCAACCCAGCATAAAGTAGAGAGGGCGGCTGAGGGTTTGGATGCGGTTTGGGAATGCTGGACAGTTCTGTATTGATGACGGCTACCTGCAAACCAGGGGAGTGACGACTACCTGCAGACCAGGAAGAGACGGGGTCAACAGACTGTAATACGAGTGTGTGAGAGTATGTAATAAAGGATTGAGAAGTCGGTCTGCTGATGAATGCAGAGTGAGTGTGGACAGTTGTTGTTGGAAAGTTGCCCAAGATTGGAGAAGTGTGTGAGTTGAGGGCTGCAAGGCACCCTGAAGTGTATAAGTAGTGAATGAATGCGGAATGAGTGGTTTGGTTGTTAGAAAGCGTGAAAAGAGGACAAGGCACAATAAGAAAGATACCTTGAGGATATATGGGCGCCTGGCCCCAAGGAGATATACAAGTTGTATAGGTAATGTTACTATTGTTACGTTCGAAGTAACTTTATTGAGGGAAAGGGAAAATATAATACGAAACGTAAGTGACGGAAAAGAATTAGTAAGATATCCGACTGCGTGGTCATTTACTCGAGAAGTAATTTGGGTAGAGGTCGGACAGATAAGGGTCTGGTCAAGTCATCCAGAGTTCAATGGGCCTATGGGCAGACAGATAGAGCAGCCTTGTGAGATGTTCTGGTTTGACGACCCTTTTGCAAAAAAGAGAAGGACGGAAGAAAGGGTAAATGGGAAAAATTCCACAGTTTGAGAAAAAGGATAGACTGCGGTTATATAGGAATATAGTTTCACAGAAGTATAAAAGAAGCGGGAGCAACATTACGGTCACTACATTCTCTTTAACTATATTAAGAGAAAGAGAGAATGTAATTCGGCATGCATCTATAGCAAAAGAGTTAAAGATATTATACGGCGTGGACAAAAAAGTTTGAGGTTGTTTGGATTGAGGTAGGAGAGCTTAGGATCTGGTCCAGTTATCCAAGTCTGGATGCTCATATAGTTAGACAGTTAGAGCAGCCACTGAAAATAATCTGGTTTGCCGATCCATATGGGCACAAGGATACTATTTGAAGTTGTACCAGAAAAACGAAGGCTTTGTCTGCCAATTATTACAAATTCATATCCAATCAGAGATAACATTACTGTTACCACTATTTCTGTAACCATATTTAAAAAGGAAGAGGCCATTTGTCGTGATCCAGATACTGGTGACACATTGATTAGGTTACAGTCCGCATGTACGATAAACAAGCAGGTCACGTGGCTTGAAGTAGCAGGCGGAAGAATTTGGTCTAGTGATCCGGAATTAGATATACCCATAATTAGGCAAAGGCTGAGGCCGTCAGAAGAAATGTGGTTTTAATTGATTGTGGGGTAATACATGATCCGGCCATTCACATATAGAAAGGTGTTGGTAAGGAGGAGGTTCCAAGATAGATGGGTTCAGAGAACGTACCAGACCTGACGGGAAGATGTGTTGATTACCCCGTTTATGACAAAAATATATAAGGAAGAGGTGTATGTACAACGGTACGAGGACACAGGCGAGGTAATAGGAAGAAGGGTGGTTACAGACTTGCAGGATCAAGAGGTGCTTTGGTTGTCGTTTCGGGGTAGGCGAGTATGGTCCAGTCATCCAGATTTAAATGAACCCCTTACCAGGCAATTGCAGAGACCAGGAGAGTGTGTGTGGTTCTGACATGAGAAGAGTGTAATACTGAGTTTGTATATTGTAAAGTGGTAAAAGTGAAAATAAATGAAACATCAGTCACTTATTGTTGTGTGAATTTTAGTATTAAAAGAACTCCAGGCAAGTGCTGGGGTTGTGAAGTGTGATTTAAAACACGCAGATAGATAAGGGGGATCTAGCCAGTGAGCCCAGGAAAGCAGAACGTGCCAAGTTAGGTGGCAGACGTCCTGGGAAGGGAACGGGCCAAGTGAAGGGAGTCCCGAGAAGAAGGGAGTTTGGCGAAATAGGATCTAGCATTCCAATCTAGAACACTGAGGTAAAATAGCGGGGACACCAGTTGAGCTCTTAGCAAAGAGGTTTCCCTTGTGCGGAGATGAGATAAAGGCCATTTCTGAAACCTTAGAGAAAAGGACCAGGAAAATGGCGACTAAGTGGCCAAAAGAGGGGACATTTGATGTCTCGCTATGTGAAGAAATGGACACTATCATAAAAATTATAAAAATAATGACCTAACGGAGAAACGGAAGCGGAAACGAGAAAAGGAGAGGGAGGTAATTAAACTGTTCCTAGAAGAAGGTAAGGGACAGTTGGCAAGTGTAGCCAGAGCCAGGAGTATGCTAAAGAAAGACGAGGAAAAGACTGAGGAAAAGGTAAAATGGGCTGATAAACCCCCACCATATAAAGGGATACAATGTCCCATGGTGACAGGGATGGTAAAAGTCGAAGGAGAAATTGAAATAGATGAGGGAAAGAAGTCTGTGAAAACTCCTACCCCGACTAAAAAGAAAGAGAAGAAAAAGCCGGCACTAGATGTGGACTGTTATAAAGGGTGTATTGAAATGATGAAACTAGGGGGGCAAGGAAAAGGGGAGCAGGAACAGGCGTGGGAGGGGATAGATTCAGGCTGGCTTTCCCTGAACCAAGAACAAGAATTGAGAAACAAAGCTGCAAAGCTGCAGCAACAAAAGGATGAGGAATGTAATCGCTATGAGAGGGTGATCAGACAACTTAGTACAGAGTTAGAAGAGGCACATGAGCAGAGAAATGAAGAAAGACAAAAAATTACAGAATGGGCAAAGACGCAATTGATGAGAGTAGATAAAGAAATGGAGGCAGAAGAAGAAGGGGCAAAGGGAATAGAGGTGACCCCAAAAGGGTACAAATTGAGAAGTCAAACACAAGCATCGGTTTTAGAAGATAAAATTCCCATTCAACAGTTCCCAATACTGATAAAAGGGGACAACCCACAGTATTTGCCTTGGGCCACGCAGGACCTGGAGGGGTTGGTTGCTAAATTACCCAACCTTCATAATGGTGCCGGAAAGTGGATAAGAGTATTCGAGGAACAAACCATGGGAAAACTGCTGGCGGTGGGAGACCTGAAGGCCTTGATGGCCAGAGTGGTGGGGACGACCAAAATGGAGGCGATGCTAAGAGATGGTGGTCTGGCACAAATGACAGGGACTGTTGCGAGAGATGGACAGTCCTTTGACCCGTTCCGACAGCAACTGTGGAGGGCCCTAAGGGAGGAATACCCGGCTGTAATAGACTCTGACGTGCTAAAAGGAACGCCGCTGGGGGAGGCTAAGAATCCCGCTGTGTATTCGCAGAAGCAGCTGGAAAAGTGGAGGCTGGAAACAGAGAAAGATCCAGAGACTGATGATCTAGTGTCCTTCATGTTCAGGAAGGCATTGGTGGAAGCATTGCCCACGCCAGTAAGGACTAGGCTGGAAGACGAAGTGGCACTAATGAAATCGAAGCCACACAAGGAATTCAGAGACTATTTCATCCACGCTGTGGAAAGATTTAGAAAAAGTGAAAGATGACTGAGCAGGGGAAAGAGATCCAGAGAAAGCTCACCCAGCTACAACTGGATGAACTGACAAAAAAGAAAAAGACTCAAGCCCCGGTGACCACCATGACAGGTACCAAGGAAACCACCATGGCACCCGTCCTCCAGGGAGGTCAACAACCACCGCAACAGCTGCAGGCCCCACGGTCACCCACCACACCAGTAGTGAATGTGTTTACTCAGCCCCCAGGGCAGGGTAGGGGATGAGGAAATGGGCCAAGAAACCAATACAAAGGGCCAAGAGGCCCAGTAGGTGTGTGCTGGGGATGTAACCAGCCAGGGCACACCAGAGGCAACTGTCCCACAAACCCATGGCCTGATAGGGTTGGGCCAAACCAAGGTCCTAATAATTGGTACAAAGCATGGCAGCAGCCACAGTCTCAGCCCCCTCAGGGTCCTGTGAACCCTTGGGTGGGACCAAATCAGGGGTATTGAGGGTGCCCAGAGAATCCTGAAGGGGAGGGTCAGTTTCCAGCTATAACAGTGCAAGCTGATAAAGAACCAATGCTGCAGGTTCAAGTGAATAATAGAGGCACACCAATGATGGTAGATACTGGAGCCACTTACTCTTGTGTAAGTCCAAATTATGCCTCACACCTCCCTATGTCAGGAAAATATGCTAAGACAGTAGGATTCTCGGGACAAACGCAGCTGATACCCATGACTGCTCCAGTACACCTAACCACGGGCGGACGCTCGGCAAAACTTCCTATATTAGTTTCAGCACATACCCCAATGAATCTATTGGGAAGAGATGCATTATGTCAATTAGGACTACAAATTCAATGCACACCAGATGGGATAATGATAGAGGAAACTGGGATTGAAAGGCAGATGATGATGATGCAACAGGCATCTTTGGCAAATGTCTACTGGATAGGAGACATAGAGGAGGGAGTCAGAAAGGTTACTGCCAAATGGGGGAAATATAGCGAAGCGCAAATGCCGGAGGCTAGAAGACCCTCGATGGGTTACCATTGTACATTAAGATATGACCCAAATCAAGATATATTTCTGGAACAGTTGTGGCTAATACATGTGAATGGGAAACCAGCTCCCATTATGTCCCAATATTTGGTGATAGGGGAACAAGGGGCAGCGATGGAAATATGTGACGCACAGGGATCAAAATTGATAGCCAGATGGTTTGATGTGCTTGGGTCAGACCCACATGTCACTCTATTGGTAAATAAGGGGTTTTAGAGCTAAGGATTTTGGGTCCAAAGATAAAACGAGCAAAGCAGGTGCAGTGGGAAAAAACAGATAACCCTCTCATCCTTTGCTCGCCTGAGAAAGATTTAATCAAGGCTCTCTGTTTTGCAGAAATGATCGGAGAACCACAGGAAGTGGAGATCATTACAAGCCAGCAAGTACAAATAGGGGAAGCTATTAATAAGCAAGAGATGTTAAGGAAAGAAATGGAACGGGTAATTCCAGAGGTATGGTCACAACATGACACAGATGTTGGATTGGTAAGATCAGCAAACCCAGTATATATTCGGGTGAGGCCCGGATCTAAGCCTGCATGGAAAAGACAATATTACATGAAGCCAGAAGCAGAAGCAGGCATTAAGCCAACAATTGAAGGCCTGGCGGAGGCCGATGTGTTGGAAGAAACAGTTAGTGACTGCAATACCCCACTGTTCCCCGTCCTGAAAGCAGATAAAAAGAAGTGGAGACTGGTCCACGATTTACGACCAATAAATGAGATTGTGCAGGACTGTCAGGCAGAAGTTTCAAACCCACACACGTTGCTGACAAACATCCCAGTTAACGCCAAGTACTTTACAGTGATAGATTTGTGTGGCGCATTCTTCAGTGTTCCCTTAGCAGAGGAGTGTATGCACCTGTTTGCTTTTACTTATGGTGGGAAGCAATATAGATACACATGCTTACCCCAGGGTTTCAAACATTCTCCGCACATCTTCAACCAGGTGTTGAAGGCAAATTTGGAGGAACTTGTATTAGAGGGAACATTGATCCAGTATGTAGACGACTTGCAGATATGTGCTCCCACGTTGGAGCAATGCCATGCAGACTCCATAAAAGTATTGCAGAAATTGGCTGAGGGGGGACACAAGGTGTACAAGAAAAAGTCGCAGTATTGCCAAACAGAAGTTTAATATCTGGGTAGGACTGTAGCTCACCAATCGAAAACCATAAGCCCAGCCCAACTAGAAGGGGTGAGCAAGGCCCCATTGCCTCAGACAGTAGGGCAAATAATGACCTTTATGGGGATGACAGGGTTTAGCTCAGACTGGATAGAAGACTATGCAGTTAAAGTGGCACCCCTACGGGAGCTGATGAAAAACGATGGACAGCAGCAGTTGGGCACCAAGTTGAATTGGAACAGCGATGCTTTGACAGCTTTTGAAACAATAAAACAGGATATGCAGTCTGCATCTGCTCTGGGAACACCAGACTATACCAATCCTTTTTTTGTTGTATGTTGCTAATAGAGACAGGGGATATGCAATAGCAGTTTTGATGCAGGACACCTGTAGTGGCAGGAAGAAACAGCCCATTGCATATTATAGCACTAAATTGGATTCAGTGGCACAGGGATACCCACCCTGCTACCAGGGATTGACAGCAGTCCAGTATGCATATGATAAGGCATCAACTATCACCATGGGATATCCAGTGATCATCCACACCCACCACAAGGTGGCCGAAATGATAGAGCAAGGGAAATTTGTTGTAACAAACTCAAGGTTGTTAGACTATCTGCCTCTAATGACATATCCAGACATAATTATCAAATGATGTACAACAGTTAACCCAGCAGAAAGAGTTCCCCTTGGTTATGAGGGAGAATCTCATGATTGTGTAGCGTAAACCTTGACGTTTACTAGGTTAAGGCCTGACCTTCTCTCAACCCCAATTTTGGGGGCCGAAGAAGAGTTGTTTGTGGATGGATCCTGTTACAAGGACTATGAGGGAAACCATGCAGGATTTGCGGTGGTCAGAAGAAACAGTAAGAGCCAATTTCAGACCATAGTTAGTCAGGCATGTTCACAGCCGTGTTCCGCTCAATTAGCAGAACTAAATGCTTTGGCAGCCGCCTGTAAGGAAGGACGAGATAAGATGGTGAACATCTATACTGATTCAGCCTATGCGCATGGTGTCTGTCATTTATTTGGAGCTGTGTGGAAGGAAAGAGGTTTTTGGAAAACAGATGGAATGCCCATCCAGCATCATGATCATATTCAGGACTTAATGATATCTCTTTTGCTTCCTCTAAAAGTAGCCATTATCAAGTGTCAGGCACACAAGAAGGGAAATTACTATATCATTCAGGGAAACAACGCAGCAGACGAGGCAGCAAGGTTAGCAGTGTCATAATTTGATAATGGCACCAGCTATATTAGTTGAGGCAGCCCCTGGAATGGAAGATATTATCAGGATGCAGGAAAGAGCCAGTGTCAATGAGCGCAATGTGTGGTTTAAGCGAGGAGCAACCAGAGATGATGCAGGCCTCTGGAGAGCTCATAAGGACACTTAGTGGTGCCAACGACCCTATTACGAATCCTGATCACGAATGCGCATGGTTTCGATCATTGTGGACTGTAATGTTATCATTGGGCATTATGATAAAACCTTTTAAACATACATGGGGCATTATGATAAAACATTTTAAACATACATCGGACATTATGATAAAACATTTTAAACATACATCGGACATTATGATAAAACATTTTAAACATACATCGGACATTATGATAAAACCTTTTACACATACATGGGGCATTATGATAAAACATTTTAAACATACATTGGACATTATGATTAAACATTTTAAACATACATCGGACATTATGATAAAACATTTTAAACATACATGGGGCATTATGATAAATCCTTTTAAACATACATGGGGCATTATGATAAAACCTTTTTAGCCCAGTTCATGGTCTTACAGTACATTTCCTCTTCCATCAAAACTTGGAATTGCAATTGGCTCAAAAGGCTCAATAAGTAAAAGCCTTACAGAATTTAATTAATTTACTGTGTATGTGAGCTTGTTTATGTGATTCAAGGCATGTTGATACAGAATATTAGTGGTTTGCCCTGTAACTCTGCATACATACAATGCAAGTAACTATCCATCAAATATCAATTCATGACTAGTAGCTTAGAAATACCTGAGTTGGTGTATTTCAAAGACAAAAACCTATCTACCCACTTTGGATAGCCTCAGCTAGATGGCCAGATAACTGACTTCACAATGTCCAGTAAAAATGACCTAAAAGACTGCATTACCTACACTATGTAGAGTTTAACCTCTAACCACTATTTGCATTACAATTTGTATTATGTAATCATAGCTTTGGCTGGTCATGGGTGAGTAGCTCCAATTATTATCTCTCGAGTCCCAGTATGGAAAAAGTTGAAAGAAAAAATTACAATTCGGCAAATATGGGATTTAGCTAAGTTAGCTAATGATAACAAAAATCAGCTAATGTTTGGTAGGTGGCCAAGTTGGGTATAGGGCACAGCGCATAGCACTTCAACAGCAAACAAAATCTGATCACATGATTTGCTCAGTCCTGTAAAACTACTCCATTGCTTAGTTGTTTGGTGGATGGACTGTTGGTCAATCAATATATTTACGTTCTAAATTCTATATTTGCTTAAAACTACTGTCGTATTCATTCCTTTATCAGTGGACTAATCTACTGCTGAGGTCTGTCACTTTTGACAGTCACATTCTGTCACTGTAGACCAGTGATATTTGTAGAGGTCTGGTCATTCACTTGTGAAACTTAAAAAAAATAAAGTAAAAAGTAAAGTTTTGTTGTACTGTACTTGTACTGTTCCATGACAATAAAGTTTAATCTAATCTAAAAACATTATCTATACAAAACAAAAACATTACGCATCTTGACCAGTCTTCAGCATTTGTCTGAACACTCGGCTGCACATTTATAATGGAGGTGCCGAGATTTTAAGATGAATTTACCTTTAAAGATAAATTCCATCTTTGCTTTCAAATAATTAGATGTCTATATGGTGATGCCAAGGTTCAAAGCATGTGTAGGTCTGAATGGAGTGGTAGTAATGTATTGAACATTGTCTATTCTTATTCTTACTCATGTACAAAGTTACAAATAATAGTGGTCAGTGCTGAGGTGTCTTTGGGTTCTTTTCATCTCAGAAACTTACCCGTTTGAGTAAGATAGAATTGTTACCTTTTATTTGAAAAGTGCTAGAAGTATTTTCCTGGGAGCCTGTTGTCTTTTTAAGGGGGTGCTACTCCGTATACCAGGATGAAACATCTGTTAATTTTGGCCATTTGTCCTGTTCCTCCTGTTACCACTTTACTGCCCTTATGTTAATATAAACAGAAATCTAACTATGCTGGTTAGAGAAACCTTTCTGGCAACGAGGTATTCCCTCAATGCGCACGTATAATGCAATCAATAGGATGTTGGAAATTCACAGTGTCTGTGTACAACCTTCTACAAAACATCTTTAACAATGGCCTTCTGGACCATGAGAGTCCATGTCTAACTTACTGTGTGTAATCTATTGCTTCACTAACCTTAAATAAACAGTAGGCAACATTTCCAATGAACTCCCTCTCGACACATCTGCATGCATTTATTTCCTTCCATAGAAGTACCTTGTCTAGTGTTACAGCACTGTAGAATTCAAATGTCACCTATCTTGTGATGATCACTGACAAGAGAAAGTAAATGTAATTCTGAATTCTGATCTTGATTATCAATCATGTATATTTTATAAACAAGTTTTTTTGAAAAGTTTAATATGGTGAAAGGGAGGGGAAAAGTTAGAGGCAGAAAGATCATATTTTCAACATATGCTAACTTTTTACCTTTACCAGCTCCAAACAGACAATACATTATTTCTCACCTAAAGCTAACACGTGGCACATGTGATTTGTTACAGACCAATGGACCAAAGAAATACTTAAATATGTAGGTTAATAACATCCCTGTCATGTTCTGTCGTATGAAGCTGGAGTCAGACGCAGGGGATGGCTTGCTTCCTTTCATTTATCGGTAAAGCAAGCCTAAGAATGGCCTAAACAAGCTATCACAGAGGAAATGGGCAACAGTAAACCCAGTAGAACGAATGATAGAACCCAAACAGGTTCGTAGAGCAGGACTGGCTGACGACTTGCAATGGGTGCAAAAATGTACACAAAAGCCCTGACGGTAGCACACAGAAACGGTGACAACAAACAATAATCCACAAACCCCAACCTAACCAACAGACAGATATACACCTACACTAATGACCCAACACAAAATAGGTGCGCCTGGTGATTGCCGATGGGGGGGAGGGGCAGTGGCTTCAGAAAGCCGGTGACGCTGACCGCCGGAGCCCAGGCACACCAGCAGGGGGAGCCACAGTAGAGGGAGTCGTGACAATCCCTATACTGGCTAACATTGCCTTTTTGCCGTACTGTGTAAGCGGAGCCGGCCTAGAAGAGCAAATGTCTCTTACTGAGTCCGTCCGTCCCTCCCTGACTGACTGACTACCCCTTATTAAATAGCGTAGTGGTTAGAGGCGCGGGCTACGGAACAACAGGTTCTGTGTTCGACTCCCGTAACAGTCTAAACACATTATGCCTGAGGTTCAGAACAGACAAAAACTTTGCTTGCTATAACCTTATGTAGCTATGCAATAGGAAGCCTAAAAAAACAGTTCTGGTGGATATTAGGATTTGTTCAGGATGGACGAACACTTAACTGCCTACACGATTCTCTCGTCTTTTCACTTGACCAAAGTCAGTTATTGTCACCTATATTGATAGATACTCAATGTCATTCACGAATGGCTAATTAGCTGTTAAAACGGCCAGTGGTAAAAGAGGATTTTTTTCAGATTAGACAAAAAATTTGCTGGCTACAACTGTCTGTAGCTACGGGAAGCCTAAAATGAAACTGTTTACTGTAGTGATGGCCAAACGAGGCTTCACTAGCATTATTTTAGCAGCAGGATATTATGCTGGCAGCACTCAGATTTTCATTATCACAATAAAAGCCACTATTAAAATGTATAAGGCAATATAGTTAACAATCTAGTATGTAAAAAAACAACAGACAAGAACAACATTGGAACAGACATTAAACATAAAATGACAGACTAGATTGACAGACAAGATGGTTAACTATATCACCTTATATAGTTCAATGATGGCTTTTATTTTGAAAAAGATAGCATAATATCCTGCTGCTAGAAGAATGGCCATCACTAATGTACTGTTATATTGCGACTATTTCCGGTGGATTTTCGAATTATGTCTTAGGATTTTTTCAGGATAGTCAAACACTTCGCTGGCTACACGATTCTCTCGTCTTTTCACTTGACGTAAAAGTCCATTATCGTCACCTATATTGATACAGTAGTTATTGTATCAATGTCATTCACAAATTGCTAATAAGCTGTTAAAACGGCCAGTGGCAAAAGCCATACAGTTAATAGATGCAATTTCTGGTGGTGGTAAAATTAAATAAAATGCTGTTTTAAAAATTAAATATTAAAATATAGATAATAATTTTAACGACCAATTATCGTTAGAACAGGTCGTTATTGTGCATATGTTTAGAAAGGTCTACATTGACTAAGGGATCATGAGTTGCCCCCTCATTCCCTGGAAGGGAGTTGACCATGGATGGTTTCAGAGGGTCATATGGGCTTCTCAATCAATGGTGATTTTTTTCAAGATCTGTATGTAAAGTAGGATTTTAAAGTGAGTGAATAGTGAGAGCAACAATGGTATTGAGTGATACACCTGTGGTAGCCATGACTTATGAAATAGGCTGCAGAATGAAGGACAGAAAATTGGGAGAATATGAACCAGAAATCGATGATGCACAAAGAAGCGTTTCCTCAATTTGTATAGAACTCAAGTGCCGTCCTGTAAGCTGTTAACGGATCAGCATGACCTGCCTAATGGGAGTATGTTGGGCTTTGTGTTTGATTACCTGGCTTCTAAAGTAAAGCTGTACAGTTTAGCCATAGGAACTGAATATACAAATGCAACAGTTGGGGTTGAATACCATATCAACGACTGGGAAGTATTTCGTCATGAGGTGTGTCCTGAAATGAAGAAAAGTATGAAAGAAAAGTATGAACACTTGCTACACAAGTATGGAGATCAAATGGGAAGATCTATCAAGTTCCTCAGAGAGAACGCATCATAGATTAAACATCCAGAGAAAAAATGGAATTGTAACGGGATTTGTTGATGTTGTTCTTTTACCGAGAAAATAAGTGATGAGCAGAAGCGTAACAAGCTAAGTGTGCAGATAATTGTTAACGTTTGGTGTGATCTGGAAAAAAATAGGTTTTAGAGTATTGATGAGCTATTTGTACAGAGTCAACAATGGCAGAGCATTGTTAAACTAAGGAAATGTACTATAGTAGACAAAGTTGATCCTGAAGAACCTCTAACTAAAAGACCCTATGAAGAGAGGTCATATGATGAGCCAGGAATGTCAAGTTATTGATGTTAACTGCAATTTTGAAGAGCTGGTGAAGCGACTTTGGTCTGACGGACTCATACCTGCATTGGCCAGAGCCCTGAAATCCTTGGGATTTCAAGTTGAACTACCTCGGATTCGTGGAATTTCAGCGGTTCTTCTAAACGAGTTGATAGAATCAAACTCCATCATGAAGACCCATAATAAGATCTCAGAGTCGCTGCTGGGCGACAACAAAGACTGACAAGCTCTGGTAAATGAAGTTGTGACTTTCTGGTGGAACAGACCTGAAGGTAAAGAAAATCTGTCTCCAATAGACTATGTCCAAAATCTGTCTCCTGAAACCCTTAAGGCTCAACTGATATAGTATTGAATTGATATAATGGGTAACTGTTTATGTATGTCATTTGAGAGAACAGCCTGATATTTTCTTTTGAGAAATGTTAGAGATATTATGATGCACATTATTGAAAGAAAAGTGAATAACACATAAAAAACTTTTGTTCATGTTGAACGTGTGCAAAGAATGGAGGAAATCTTGGGTTGTGTGCGTAACTGGGATATGACTCAAAAATTGGTACAATTGATAATGCAAGATGTAGAAATATCTGTTTCCCACTCATCGTCTATCCCAGTTCCAGGCAGATTTATGTGATATACAAGCACTTGCCGAAAGCAATGCTGGAAATCGTCACCTATTAACGGTAATAGACATTTTCTCAAAGGTGTCTTTTGTTAGAGAGCTACAAAATAAGAACGGAGCGGAATTGACCAGGGCTTTTGCTTCTAATTTGAAAGAGAGTGGAATTCCCAAGAAAATCCAAACGGACTTCGGAAAGGAATTATTTTATCGGTCTTTTAATGAGTGATCACAACATTATACATTTTGCAACGGGTTCAGATTTAAAAGCATCCATTATTGAACGTTATAACAGGACTCTGAAGGAAAGGATGTGGTGATATTTTACAGCTCATAATATACCTTGATTTGTTGACGTGATTTAAGATTTAGTAACGAGTTATAAGCTATCTAGCTATCATAAAAGTATACGAATGAAGCCATCAGACGTCACATCTGAGAACACATTTGAAGTCTTTAAAAATCTTTATGGTTTGTTTCCCCTTCGTAGGAACATAGCGATTGTTTTTAAATTAAAAAAGGCGACATTGTACGTTTCTCAAAGTTGTGAGGTGTATTTGACCCTGACAGGTTATGTTGTCTCAGTTAATGTCAAGTTGTCATAACAAAGACATTGACAGGATATTTTGTCTCAGTTAATGTCAAGTTGTCATAACAAAGACATTGACAGGTTATGTTGTCTCAGTTAATGTCAAGTTGTCATAACAAAGGCATCCCAAACAATGTCAACCTTGCATAAAAAATTATATAATCAACCGAATTACACCTAATGACAACATTCATAAACATTCATAATGATTCTTTCATTTGTCAGGTCATGGTTATGACAGTATCATGACTGTCATGTCACTCTTATGCACACCCCTTCAAATAAAGTGTTACCGATGTGTTTTTGTACCAGGCCGTACTTCAAAACTATGATCGTAACAAACTGTTCTGCTTTGTATTTTATTATTTCTTAAGATAATTCAAATGTTTAAACAAAGTCTTTATTTCAGTGTAGGCTATTGGTGTATTTCTTTATTAAAACATTTCATAATTATGTTAGTGATGAAGTTGCAACAAGAAACATTTTGCTTGTAAATTCGTTATAACCTGTGATTTTAGGAGAACATTCTGAACATTGTGTGTACTGTCGTTCAGAAAAAGATTTTCGAGAACGAATAGTATTTTCAGTGTTCTAGCTCCCCCATGTGTTTGGAAAAGTGCAATCACAGTTTGACACAATCTACCTGATCTTACCGCGGTAAGAAAAAGCTGTAATTAAACGAGTGACATCTGTAGTACATACAGACGACAAATTGACAAATTAAAGGGAAAACATTAAGAAATCAAGTGTTCATGTACTGCAACCCTACCATACAGGTGTACTGAATGATACAACCCTACCATACAGGTGTACTGAATGATACAACCCCACCATACAGGTGTACTGAATTAAACAATAAAGCAATTAACATCAAGCTCTGTAGCATATCTTTTGAATGAATAGTGTTCCATCCCTCCAGTAGAGTTGCAGAATCTATGCCAAGGTGCACTGAAGCCATTCTGGTGTCTCGTGGTGACCCAACACCTTAATGAGATACATTTTGTTTTTGTTTTAGATGGATGACAAATTATAGAAAAATCCTCTGTAATGAGGAGTTTATGCACTGCAACCCTACTATAATATCGCTCTTTGTGTTGATAATATGATATCCCTCTATAATATCTCTCTGTGTAGTTCTACTGTAATATCCCTCTGTGTAGTTCTACTATAATATCCTTCTGTGTAGTTCTACTATAATATCCCTCTCTGTGTAGTTCTACTATGATATCCCTCTCTGTGTAGTTCTACTATAATATCCCTCTCTGTGTAGTTCTACTATAATATCCCTCTCTGTGTAGTTCTACTATAATATCCCTCTCTGTGTAGTTCTACTATAATATCCCTCTCTGTGTAGTTCTACTGTAATATCCCTCTCTGTGTAGTTCTACTATAATATCCTTCTGTGTAGTTCTACTATAATATCCCTCTATGTGTAGTTCTACTTTAATATCCCTCTGTGTAGTTCTACTATAATATCCCTCTCTGTGTAGTTCTACTATAATATCCCTCTCTGGGTAGTTCTACTATAATATCCCTCTGTGTAGTTCTACTATAATATCCCTCTCTGTGTAGTTCTAATATAATATCTCTATGTGTAGTTCTACTATAATATCCCTCTCTGTGTAGTTCTACTATAATATCCCTCTCTGTATAGAGGGATTACTATAATGCACGAGGATCACGGTCATCAGTGATACCCAAAAAGAGCAGAGCTCATCTTTCCCTATGTCCCACTCCTCCTCCCCATTTCAAACAATTGCTTAGACAACTGCTACATCGTCAACAATCTTGTCCTTTATTTCCACAGAGCACAGAATATACTCGGTAAGTTCTTTCGGGTCCCTGCTATTGTGAAAATAGCAATGCCGACTGTTTTGAACAGGCCGGGACCCAGTATCTCTATTCCTGTGCTGATTAGTAATAGAAGGAATCGAGTGCATTCAACTTATAAAGTAAACCTGTCTAATCTGTAAACTGTAACATGTCAAACTACTAGTTCAGGAAACCCTATTATATCTATTAAGCTGGCTTTACTTAATATCAGAACTCTTGTCAACAAATCATTCTTGGTAAATTACATTATAATATCCTACAACCTAGATTTTATGTTTCTCACTGAAACGTGGCTAACAGAAGATTGTAGTGCCACTGTTCTTAACGAGACAGCACCTGAACAATTGGGTTATATGAATATGTGTCGAAATGGTAGGAAAGGAGGAGGAGTGGCTGACCTATTCAAAGATACATTCCAGTGCAAAGAAAATACACTTGGTAATTTTATTTCTTTTGAATACCTCAGTCTTACATTGAAGGGTACCCCCCAAATTTTGTTTTTAACCATTTACAGACCTCCATGATATTCTGCAAATTTTATTGATGATTTTGCTGAACTACTTTGTTATATCATTTGATTATAACTTGTTTATTATTACAGGGGATATTAACATCCACATAGGTAATAATACGGACAATAATGCCAAAGAACGTTTTGCACTACTTGACACTCAACATGTGAAAGAGCGTACACACACTCAAGGCCACATTCTAGATCTGGTTATCTCTAAAGGTCTCAATATTTCCTCTGTCCTGGTTAAAGACTTGGCCCTGTCTGATCACTTCTGTATCTTTTTTGAATCATTGATCACCCCGGATGTTCAGGTAAACTCTGTTTCTGTTAGGAAAAGTTACATTAATGAGAGTACAAATGCTCAGTTTTTGGAAGCCATAGCTACAGTGGATATAAAAAGTCTACACCACCCCTGTTAAAATGCCAGGTTCTTGTGATGTAAAAGAATGAGACAAAGATAAATCATGTCAGAACTTTTTCCACCTTTAATGTGACCCATAACGTGAACAATTCAGTTGAAAAACAAACTGAAATCTTTGAGGGGGAAAAATAAAAAACTCACAATAACCTGGTTGCATACCCTTAAACACCCTTCAACTAATTCTTTGTTGAAGCACCTTTTGATTTTATTACAGCACTCAGTCTTTTTGGGTAGGAGTCTATTAGCATGGCACATCTTGACGTGGCAATATTTGCCCACTCTTCTTTGCAAAAGCGCTCCAAATCTGTCAGATTGCGAGGACATCCCCTGTGCACAGCCCTCTTCAGATCACCCCAAATATGTTCAATTGGATTCAGGTCTGCTCTGGCTGGGCCATTCCAAAACGTTAATCTTCTTCTGGTGAAGCCATACTTTTGTGGATTTGGATGTGTGCTTTGGGTCGTTGTCATGTTGAAAGGTGAACTTCATCTTCAGCTTTCTAACGGACGCCTGAAGGTTTTGTGCCAAAATTGCCTGGTATTTGGAACTGTTCATAATTCCCTCCACCCTGACTAAGGCCCCGGTTCCAGCTGAAGAAAAACAGCCCCAAAGCATGATGCTGCCACCACCATGCTTCACTGTGAGTATGGTGTTCTTTGGGTGATGTGCAATGCTGTTTTTGCGCCAAACTTTTATCATGATTTATCTTTGTCTCATTCTTTTACATCACAAAAACCTGGCATTTTAACAGGGGTGTGTAGACTTTTTATATCCACTGTATCTCTCCAACAATAAGTGCTGAGTCAGTTGATGTACTCCTGGATAATTGTAATGCCAAAATATTGAATGTCATGGATCGTGTTGCACCGGTAAAGGTAAAGAAAACTATGAGCAAACAGAAAACACCATGGAGAACCACCATGATGGTAAGCGCCCTGAAAAGAGAGTGTAGGAAAGCGGAACGTAAGTGGAGGAAAACTAAATTTCAAATCCACTATGACATCTATAAACAAAGTCTTAGTTGCTTCAACTATGAATTATGCAGGGCTAGACAGCAACATTTATCGGGAATGATCAACAAGAATATCAACAATACCCGCACTCTATTTGTCATGGTCAACAAGCTTACAAATACAATAAGGCAGATAGCATCAGAACTCATGTCCACTGTGAAATGTAATGAATTTGCGTGTTTCCTCAGTGAAAAAAAAGTATTAGACGGACCATCAGAACTACAGTCTAACAATGACACTGTACCGTACCTAAGACCACCAAGACATTACTTGGTTATAATGTTGCAATTTAATACAATTGATTAAAAATCCCTAGAAGAAACAGTTTGAGCTTCCACATGTTGCTATGCAAGATATTTTATTTTACCCAATCAGGCGAAGGTAACTTATGTATTCTAGCAAATCAAAAGGTTGGGGGGTGGGACATAATGAGTTTCGTTTTCTATATGTGTTCAGTGACTAGAACACAAAGAAGCAATGGCAGTAAGCTAACGTAGCATGCTAACACAGCATGCTAACAGAGCACGCTAACGCTTCGCACAGACAAAGAAAGGATACGTGTTTTCAACAGCTTTATAAGTATTATTATAAGTATAAAATGGCAAAACGTAAAAACACTTTTATTCAATGTAGCCATAGTCCTTTTTGGTTTTCCCACGCTGAATAGCTGAGTTACCAGAACACAAAGGAGGAATGCTAACAACATGCTAACAACATGGAGCAGAATAGGACCAATTTATCAAGAAATAATGTAATACAAATGTGATCATTATAGATATTGTCTGCTTTGCGTATTTGATATGGAAGAACTGTTCCACATGGTTGTTTGTGGCCTGATGTCAATGATAAATAGAAAAAAATAATGGGTGTCATAAACATATTGGACTGCATGCACAAAAGGTGAATTGTTTCATTGTTCACATTTATTGTGATACAATGCATATTTGTGTATGAAAAAGGGTTTGAAATTTATATTTGGAATGGGAGAACTGTTCCACATGGTTTTGTGGTCTGAATTCAATGATAAATAGAAGAATGGGTGTCAAAAACGTATTGGACTGCTTGCACAAAATGTGCATTATTTCATTGTTCTGTTCCCATTTATTGTGAAACAATGCATTTTTGTGTAAGAAAAAGGGTTTGTAAAGAACATTTGTATTGGGAGAAACGTTCCAAATTGTTGTGTTGTGGTCAGAATTCAATGATATATAGAAAAAATCTGATTTCGCTTTACTTTATTGTGCATTTTCACTCAAATACTACCTTATAAGTACATTTACATGCATGCTTATGTTAGTAAAGGTTATTTAGAATAATTTGATGCCAAATACATGATGATCCATAAACATTACATATTGTTTATAAGCCCAAATGTAAGAGTAGTGAGAACCGAAAAACAAAGCTTAGGCCCCCTAGAGTCATATCAAAGCAGTCATCAAAACAGCATTATACCATCTGAAAAATATAGCAAGAATTAAGTGTCCCAGAAACATCAAGAGAAGCTCATCCATGCTTTTATCTCTAGTAGGGTTGACTACTGTAATGGCCTCTTAACTGGACTCCCCAAAAAGACTGTAAAACAGCTGCAGCTCATTCAGACTGCTGCTAGAATGTTAACCAGGACCAAGAGAATGGAGCACATCACTCCGGTTCTTAAATCTTTGCAATGGCTTCCAGTCAGTTACAGAATAGATTTTGAAGTGGTGCTTTTAGTGTATAAATCACTGAATGGTTTAGGCCCCGAAAACATGTCGTTTGAAGAATATAAACCGAGCAGGGCTCTTAGATCCATGAACTCAGGTCAGCTAGTAGAGCCCCGAGTCCAAACATGGTCAAAGCGGCGTTTAGCAGTTATGCTGTACACAACTGGAATAGACTACCCGAAAATCTTAGACCATCCCCAAATGTATACATTTTTAAATCCAGGTTAAAAACACTTCTCTTTTCACGTGACTATGACTGTGCGCTTAAACTTAACTGTGCTGTTTAGCATTACAGCTTTTATAGCATCCTATGTTTTTATCACGTTTTTATTCTATTTCTATTTTCTTATTTTGTTTTATTATTATGCTGTTATTTTATGATGTATTTTATATTTCTCTCTCTCTTTGATTTATTTTGTTATTAAATTTCTATTTTGCTATCTTTTACCAATCGTAATGCAGGTTCAGGTGCTATCAGAGGAATAACCTCTGTGTAAATGTAACAATCTGTGGATGACGGATAATGCAAGTTCTTGTGCTGTTATTTAGACATCGATGCAGGGTATTATCTCACAAAAGGACTGACGAGTTTATCCAAGCGCTGGAGCACGAGGATTGAGACACCGGGGTGGTACAGTAAACAGTTCTGGGAACTGTAATTCATTGAGGATGAATATAAAATGCATGTACAGACATGGCATAAATGTCCCCCTGGAGAGAGCCAAGTAAGACATTGATGCAAAGATTATCTCACAAAGGGAGATACAATCCAAAACAGCAGTGCAGAGATGCCTAAAGGCACCTCTGCAGTCAGGCCCTGACTGTGACCCCCAGGGCACATAGAGATACCTAGAGGCACTGCTGCAGTCAAACTCATCAGGGGTGAAAAAAGTTACAAAGATGCGAACACCCTAGGGAAGATTTTTATTTTTTAATATCAGCTTTAAAATGTGGATTTACAATAAATTTTAGGATGAGGATATAAGGAAAAAGTCACCCTAGAATTAATGTAATCTTACTGCGACAAAAGAAATGCTAAGGGGGACATCAAATATTAACAATAACAAAAATTCTGATAGATACGACTGAGTTTAAAATGTATTTATTTAGTGATATGACATGACTTTAAATGACATACAATATCCCCTCTACAACCACCCACCCCAATGCCCTCCCATCCACCCACTCCAGTCCACCTCACCAAGCACATAACTTTTTTGCCTTCTTTGCAAAAAATATATTTCATATGATATTTTTGTTCAACCCCTTGAATTAACGCTGAAGTCTGCACTTCAATTGCATCTCGGTTGTTTCATTTCAAATCCATTGTGGTGGCGTACAGAGCCAAACGTATGTGTCAGTGTCCAAATATTTCCAGACCTAACCGTATATCACAATCTAACTGATGAGATCATAAAAGGATAGGCATATTTAGGTTATCTTTTAGAGATTGATAATTCACTTAAAGTGAAAATACACACATGGACACCACAAAATTGCCCCCTTGCATGCCCCTATGGTAGATAAAACATCATAAAGTTCTCTGTAGGGTCCCCCAACATGCGAGAAAACGTGATGTAGTGCCATTCCAATGGAGAAATTGTGATGCCTCATGGGTGTCCTCATGGGTGGCCCTATGTGTGAGGAAATGTGATAATGTGTCTTCCAATGTGCTCGTATGTGCAAACAAAATGTGATGAAGTGCCCTCTGGGTGCCCTTCCAGTGGAAAAAATGTGATGCAGTGCACTAATGAGTGCCCTTCCAGTGGAGACATTGTGATGCAATGTCCTCATGGGTGCCCCTATGTGTGAGGAAATGTGATTAAGTGTCCTAGTTGGTGCCCTTCCAATGGAGATAATGTAATGCAGCGCCATGTAGGCTGCCCTGTATGCTAGAAGATTTGTTGGCTTCTACATGCACCTACATGCAAGGCAATGTGCCCTCATGGGATGCCTCTATGGCTGAAAATGCCCTTCCGGTGCCCCCTGTTTTCTTTTAAAAAACAGTTTAGTGGAAGCATGATTCTACCTCAATTTCATTTCTGTTTTGAGCCAATGAACTCATCCAGACAGTTTTTAGAATCTTTAGCATGTAGAAGTTAAAAAGTTAGCATGGAGAAGTTAAACGTACAGTGGGGAGAACAAGTATTTGATACACTGCTGATTTTGCAGGTTTTCCTACTTACAAATCATGTAGAGGTCTGTAATTTCTATCATAGGTACACTTCAACTGTGAGAGACGGAATCTAAAACAAAAATCCAGAAAATCACATTGTATGATTTTTAAATAATTAATTTGCATTTTATTGCATGACATAAGTATTTGATACATCAGAAAAGCAGAACTTAATATTTGGTACAGAAACCTTTGTTTGCAATTACAGAGATCATACGTTTCCTGTAGTTCTTG
>JACXGI010004622.1:11481-25194 GCA_016801175.1 Esox masquinongy | reverse complement strand
TGCTGGGCAATACGGACTTTCAGCTCCCTCCAAAGATTTTCTATTGGGTTCAGGTCTGGAGACTGGCTAGGTCACTCCAGGACCTTGAGATGCTTCTTACGGAGCCACTCCATAGTTGCCCTGGCTGTGTTTCGGGTCGTTGTCATGCTGGAAGACCCAGCCACGACCCATCTTCAATGCTCTTACTGAGGGAAGGAGGTTGTTGGCCAAGATCTCGCGATACATGGCCCCATCCATCCTCCCCTCAAAACGGTGCAGTCGTCCTGTCCCTTTTGCAGAAAAGCATCCCCAAAGAATGATGTTTCAACCTCCATGCTTCACGGTTGGGATGGTGTTCTTGGGGTAGTACTAATCCTTCTTCTTCCTCCAAACACGGCGAGTGGAGTTTAGACCAAAAAGCTCTATTTTTGTCTCATCAGACCACATGACCTTCTCCCATTCCTCCTCTGGATCATCCAGATGGTCATTGGCAAACTTGAACTCCTTCCATTTTCTAATAATTGCGCCAACAGTTGTTGCCTTCTCACCAAGCTGCTTGCCTATTGTCCTGTAGCTCATCCCAACCTTGTGCAGATCTACAATTTTATCCCTGATGTCCTTACACAGCTCTCTGGTGTTGGCCATTGTGGAGAGGTTGGAGTCTGTTTGATTGAGTGTGTGGACAGGTATCTTTTATACAGGTA
This sequence comes from Esox masquinongy, assembly GCA_016801175.1. Classification (NCBI taxonomy): domain Eukaryota; kingdom Metazoa; phylum Chordata; class Actinopteri; order Esociformes; family Esocidae; genus Esox; species Esox masquinongy. Next base: position 24,511 of record JACXGI010004622.1, on the reverse strand, counting down.
AAGAGTTCAAACAGGTGCAGTTAATACAGGTAATGAGTGGAGAACAGGAGGGCTTCTTAAAGAAAAACTAACAGGTCTGTGAGAGCCAGAATTCTTACTGGTTGGCAGGTGATCAAATACTTATGTCATGCAATAAAATGCAAATTAATTATTTAAAAATCATACAATGTGATTTTCTGGATTTTTGTTTTAGATTCCGTCTCTCACAGTTGAAGTGTACCTATGATAGAAATTACAGACCTCTACATGCTTTGTAAGTAGGAAAACCTGCAAAATCAGCAGTGTATCAAATACTTGTTCTCCCCACTGTAAGTCTTTTGGTGATGCAGCGGAGATGTGAGGGCAAACAGGGACAACAGACATCACAAATATCATGTTAAACAAAGGTTTATTTTGAAACACGCACAGTAATATGGGGAAAGGGGCTGAGCGGGACCAAGCAAAGAAAATATAAGTGAAAATACCTAACCTACTTAGGACAATATAGTCTCTCTGACTAATCAAAATTCAGAGAGTGGTCTGTCGAGAATCTTACCTGGTGCACATAGACAAGAAAATTCAATGTGTAGAATGTTAGCCAGTGAGTGTCTTGCCTTTATGCACTCTCTATGTGCAATCCCCTTCCTCCAGGGATAAACAAAGAAAAGTCACATATGACAAATGATTACAAATAAACACAGATGGGTTAGACAGACAAAACAACATGTATGTTAACACTAGAACCACCAAATGCCTACGCCAATTGCGTTTGTTTGAGTTTGTAATTAAAATAAAACAGCCATTTTGAAAGATACACCTACCTCCTTCCAGGGATATTCCTAAATAGGTGTATATTATGTTGTTTCATTGCCAGAATTCATTTTCAGGCTGAATTCACCAAAAGCACACATCACTTAGTATCCAGTTGCTAATCACCCCTCACTGAATGAATTACGTCAGTGGATCAATCAATCAATCAAATTTATTTATAAAGCCCTTTTTACATCAGCAGTTGTCACAAAGTGCTTTTACAAAACACCCGGCCTTAATGATGAATGCACGATACTCTCAGTTGAATGATCAGAGCCTTTGAATTTGAATGAACTTACAAATGAAATACAAGATTTGCATGACCATTCACAACTGAAAAAGAATAGTCATTGATGCTAGTTTAAATTTTTATGTTTATTACTGCCATACTTGCCATATCTAAATGTTCACGAATAATACCAAGAATACTAGATTGCTGCTAGTTTACAGTAGTATTTTCTTTAAACTGCTGCTAGTGTACAGTTATGTATATCTTTGCTTTATTTTATTATTTTTGTTATTATTTTTGTCTGGCTGAATTTTTGCCTATATATTCTTCTTCTTAACTCTCACTACATACAGTGAGGCAGTGATGCTGGTACTCACACTCAGTTGTCTGTATCCAGTCGGTAACGTGATGTATCATCAGAAAAGGGGTTGTGATGTCCCAATCTGCTAAAAGTATAACTGCAAAAACCCTATTAGCGTGCTTCAACAGTCCATTGGACTTTCATCCACTGGGTATTGTTCTGTCAACTCCCAACAATGAAGACAATAGATAGGTCTTGAAAACTTGTGGATCTCAGAAGTTCCATAATTAGAGTGAAGCGTACACCCTATCAAGGCAAGTTTCCATAAAATTCTATGTCGAATTTCCTTTTCCATCCAGAACTGGCTTGGTTGATGTTTGGTTCCTTGTGCTATATTAATGCCCGATAGCAACTAGCAGTGGAATTAGACTGTGAGACTTGACTTTGCTTAGCCAAATCAGAAATGGTTACATCTATGCTACTCCACCATTAAAATGTTAGACCTTACATCAAACAAAACAATTTCCAAATTAAAAAATGTATAACAACTCTTAAGAATGGAAGATGTAAAACATAACAGATGCAAATGCTCTGTTATAACTATGCAAACTATGCAAACACATGTAACTCTTTATAAGTACCAATTTTGATTTGCTTTGAGCCCTAAGCTCAACTCTTTCCAATCATAATCAATGATCATATCATACATCCCCCCTGCTTTCACTACATTAAGTTAATGGAAAGTGACACCATGAGAGAATGCAGAAAAATGACAAATACGGCCACAAGAGGTGCCATCATGAACCTGCACTGGCCATCATTAGAGGACGGACATGAAAAATAGAGAATTGGTAATAGGGATGGATCTGGAATCCATTCGAGGAACTGTTGCATACTGTATATTCATTAAAAAAAAAAATCAACATGTTGAAAACGAACACAATCAAAGACATAAAATGTGTAACATGGTCACTTGTGTGAAGCATTTATAAAACATTTAACCCATTGACAAATTTATTTTAAAGCTAAACAGCTCTCAATTTTGATTACACTTCAGAATCTTTTCTCAGGTCAATGAAATTGGCTATCATGTATTTATAAACTCCTGTAGTTTGGTGGCACATACCTCACTAAACAAACAAATTGCCCTCTAGGGGAATGTCTGTTTAATTATTATTGGAATAAACTCCAGCTCAGGCTGCAATGTGTAACCTACAGCAACCACCAGGGCGATTTTATTAGCATAGTTACAGCAACCAAATTTAGCATTTTTAAAGATTATTGCCCAACTACCTTATGAGAAACACAAACATAACATCTTGATTAACTTCCTAAATTGTAAGGAAATTGTCCAACTCATTGCAATTTTATTCTGCAATTTTTCATTTTGCAATTTTATTCTTAAATAGTGTCTGTCAGCCAAACAATAAATTACAACTTTAATGCACATTTTGACCATGTCTGTTATAAGACTTTATTTTTCTTCAACTTAATCGACATTTATGTTAACCAAAGGTTTAAATTATATCCTATCCTATGCTTTTAAAGTTGTAAAGAGTGCTCCCAGACCTATACAGTAACTTAACTTTATTATGGAAATTCCAAAACATTCATAAAAAAGATGACTAAACTAAAAACAGATATGACCACCCAATTAAGCCTAGGTCTTCTTCTAACCAGGGCAGTGTGTGGGGGAATTTGACTCAAGCACTCCTCCCCCCTGTGCTGCTCTTTGAACCCAGGGTGACACTATTTTTGTCAGTCAACCTTTTTAGAACTGAGAGAAGTATATAACTTATTCTTTAAAACACAAATGTCATCTCAATAACTAGAGAAACACAAAAAAACAAACAGATAAAAATGTTCTTAGTTAACCAAAGCCAATTTAGCATTTAAAATAAAATATTTAATTTTATTGTGGGGGATAAACTCGCTTTTGGCTGTTTTCCCTTTTTGCCATAATTTCACAGGAGTATATAATCCCAATATTTTGTCTAAAACCAAATTATAACATATATTAGAATCATATTCAGTGCACATGGAAAGCCATGTGTTTTACTTTACCTCAAAAAATTACTACCCTCTGTTCCCTCTCACCAGTCATCCTGTGACGAGGCATAGAGAGAGAGAGAACACACACACATTCCAACTTGGTGGAAATACACCCTTTGTAAAGGCCTATAGCCCCTACTGATATTAAACATGACAAGACAAAACAGGCTATTTTTTGAATGCCTATTAAAAAGTTATTCACCATCAAAGTGCTTTTCAAATAATATTCAATTGGATAAGACTGGATATTATCAAGGGAAGTGATCAGATTTCCTTGATAAGTTCCAGCTTTACTCAATGTTTAGGTATGATACATTTTTGGAAATAGATTTAGAACTCTTATTCAATGATTATATAAGCTCAAGTCAGTTCCAGGTATCACCAAGAAATCCTCCATCTTTAATTCCTGGATCCCATAAATGAGAGATCTGTCCTTGCCGCTGCTCGGCATGTGAGCAGAATGTCTTGTGTTCCAACCATCTGAACATCCTGTCTTTGTCTTTTGGTTCTTCTTCTTGTGACACTCATTCTGCCAATGGCCAGAGATTCCACAGTAGTGACAGGCTCCTGGTTTCTTTTTTAATGGGCTTCGAGTGTCTTTAGATGTTTTTCCTGCTTTCAACTTTTCCAGTTACTTTTCAAGTCCTTTTGTTAACTTATCCAATTCAGCCATTTGTTCAGCCGATGCCCCAGCACTTACATTCACCTTCAAAGATCTTTCAAGACCATCTTTGAGGAATTTATCATTCCGTTTTTGAGTCTCTGATAAAACAATCAACGACCAACGTGTTTTTTGTAATTCATCAGGTATTCTTTGAATTTCTTCCCATGCTTTCTGTATATCAAAAAAACTGGAACAATCAGATTCCAAACTCTCCACCATGGCCAAGACCAAAGAGCTGTCTAAGGATGTCAGGGAGAAGATTGTAGACCTACACAAGGCTGGAATGGGCTACAAGACCATCGCCAAGCAGCTTGGTGAGAAGGTGACAACAGTTGGTGCGATGATTCGCAAATGGAAGGAACACAAAAGGACTGTCAGTCTCCCTCGGTCTGGGGCTCCATGCAAGATCTCACCTTGTGGAGTTGCAATGATCATGAGAACGATGAGGAATCAGCACAGAACTACACGGGAGGATCTTGTCAATTATCTCAAGGCAGCTGGGACCATAGTCACCAAGAAAACAATTGGTAACATACTACGCCGTGAAGAACTGAAATCCTGCAGCGCCCGCAAGGTCCCCCTGCTCAAGAAAGCACATGTACAGGCCCGTCTGAAGTTCGCCAATGAACATCAGAATGATTCAGAGAACTGGGTGAAAGTGTTGTGGTCAGATGAGACCAAAATCAAGCTCTTTGCCATCAACTCAACCCGCCGTGTTTGGAGGAGGAGGAATGCTGCCTATGACCCCAAGAACACCATCCCCACCGTCAAACATGGAGGTGGAAACATTATGCTTTGGGGGTGTTTTCCTGCTTAGGGGACAGGAAAACTTCACCGCATCAAAGGGACAATGGACGGGGCCATGTATCGTCAAATCCTGGGTGAGAACCTCCTTGCCTCAGCCAGGGCATTGAAAATGGGTCGTGGATGGGTATTCCAGCTTGACAATGACCCAAAACACATGGCCAAGGCAACAAAGGAGTGGCGCAAGAAGAAGCACATTAAGGTCCTGGAGTGGCCTAGCCAGTCTCCAGACCTTAATCCCATAGAAAATCTGTGGAGGGAGCTGAAGGTTCGAGTTGCCAAACGTCAGTCTCGAAACCTTAATGACTTGGAGAAGATCTGCAAAGAGGAGTGGGACAAAATCCCTCCTGAGATGTCTGCAAACCTGGTGGCCAACTACAAGAAACATCTGACCTCTGTGATTGCCAACAAGGGTTTTGCCACCAAGTACTAAGTCATGTTTTGCAGAGGGGTCGAATACTTATTTCACTCATTAAAATGCAAATCAATTTATAACATTTTTGACAAGCATTTTTAAGGATTTTTTTGTTGTTATTCTGTCTCTCACTGTTCAAATAAACCTACCATTAAAATTATAGACTGATCATTTCTTTGTTAGTGGGCAAATGTACAAAATCAGCAGGGGATCAAATAATTTTTTCCCTCACTGTAGTTGCCGGGTGCCATGTCACAAGAATTTCATTGTGCAGGATGATGCTGTGTTGTTCGGTGCGTTTGACAAATAAAACTTGAAACTTGAATCTCAACAAATTAATTAGGCTGTTATTGAAACATAATACAAATGATATAGGCTACTCGACAATTCAACATATGTATCATATGTTACCGGTTTTCAATAGGAGATTCAGCTTCTTGTGTTGGCTAATTCATCAAATTTAAGTCTACTGAAAAATATGACTGAAGATTCAGATTCTACAAATGTATTACGCTAAATAACATATTACAAGTTACCGTTTTTTAATACAATACAATCAAAAAATGACTTTTCTATATTTTCATGTAGGCTACTGTAAATCATTCTTTGAACTTGTGTATGTGTTTTTTACATTCTTTTTCAGTTGTTACATACACGTGTATACCTCGGGAACCTCATTGCTGCTATCCCTGCATTTCAGTTGCACATGCTACCTTGCTCCTTCAATTTGCACATTTATACATACCACTTATACATTGTTCTTAATTGTTTCACTTGTTATGAGGTTCTGTGTTGTTGCAGTTTTGGTTTTGCATTTGTCAATGAATGTAGCCTGTTCCTTTTTCTTTTTTTGTTTTTGAGCGTAGCCTATTCATTTGTCATTATTGTTGTCACCTGTGTCTTGTTAGCTCCCTCTATTTAAGTTCTGTGTATGCTGTTGTTCATTGTGAGGTATTGCTTGTGCAAGTGACATACTGTGCCCGTTATTTAATAGTGATTATGTGTATTGACCTTAGCCGTGTGTTTCTTCGACTACAATTCTTCATAGCCCTTGTGATTGCCTGCTTAGAGAAGTTTCGACCTTAGCTGTGTTTTGACTAGGACTTTTGCCTTAACACTCGAAGCGCCGAGCCATTGACACCTATTAGAAGCGCCTCCAGGGGTGTTTTGAATGGGAGGGTGTTGCTGACACACAATGATCGGTAGATGGCGCATCTTGCACGTATATGCAATGCCAATGACACTTAGCGCCGGAAGAAGGACATCTGACCAAGAGGGAGTTATAAACAATGGTGTGGGTGTGTTTGTGCACGTTTGTACGGTCAGGATAGGGACCAAACCACCATTGAAAATCAAGAAGCGAATAATAGCCTTGCAAATGCATATACAGCTCTGGAAAAAATGAAGAGACCACTCTTAATTTTTCTTAAATCAGCATCTCTACATGTATGGCAGACATTTCATTCCAGTGTCTGTTAAATTCCAACAAAGGCACACCTCATTTTACTTAATGAGGTACTGATTAGGTGATTACCTGAACCAAATCTAATTCAACAAGGAAAAGTATAAAAAACACTGCTGTGGTCATAACTATCCTCTTGCAATAGGACCAGCTGGATGGCAAAAACAGTGCAAGTAGTACCTCAAAGGTAATTTTAATAAAAAATACTATTCAGCATGACAAAAGAGTTGAAAAGAAAAGCTTTGAGTGAGGAAAAGAAGGGTTCAATTCTGGCTTTACTGGCAGAGGGATACAGTGAGCATCAGGTTGCTTCCATCCTGAAAATTGGAAAATTGGAACAAGGTCAGGCAACAGACATTGGGGACAACAAAGCTACAGATTGGCAGAGAGCAAAAATGACTGTCCACTGACCGAGATGACTGTCCACTCATTCGAATGTCACTCAACAACTGTAGGATGACATCAAGTGACCTACAAAAAGAATTGCAAACAGCAGCTGGGGTGAAGTGCACGGCGAGGACGGTTCGAAACAGGCTCCTAGGGGCAGGGCTGAATTCATGCAAAGCTAAAAAAAAGCCCTTCATCAATGAGAAGCAAAGAAGAGCCAGGCTGAAGTTTGTAAAAGACCATAAGGATTGGACTGTAGAGGAATGGAGTAAGGTCATCTTCTCTGACGAGTCAAATTTTCAGCTTTGCCCAACACCTGATCAGGCTACATTTTCTTATTTAAATAAAAGCATAGTGTTTGTGTTTTATTGCTGTTTAAATGTAGGCTGTTATATGGCTATTTAAAACATAGGTCCGGTAGATGTTCTATATGGTGATTTTCTATTGTGATTTTTTTCTAAAAGCAAATTAACACATTGTGTAAGGCGATGGGGCAAAGAAGCCAACAATAATTTGCTATTCAGTAGGTTATAATGGCCTGTTGAAACCACGGAGAGAAATTGACAATTATATCCATCAATGAATGGGTGGAGATGTTATGAAAATTGTATTCACAGTAAAATTTCTTTAGCGTTTATGTGACGCCCAGCAATGTGTGGTCACATTTTGTGGTTTAATTACGTACATTTTGGACAGTTGGCATATGTATAGTGCTTTATAAGGGCCTCATTTCTTTCATTTGGTGTAAATTCATTCTGTAAGCTGTATTCCAAATTTCCACTACAAGGGGGCTCCGCCCCCAGTGAGACGGCATATTGTGGCTGTAGCCAACTCTCGTCAGTAGTCTGGCAGAAGCGAGAGAAGGGAACACAATACCTGTTGCTGGGCTCATCATTCTCCAGTCCTTTTCAGGATAGTCACTACCAAAAACACACAAATGTGGTCAAAATAATGTCAGTACAATGTAGGAATGTTTTTCCGTGTTTTGTGTTGGATGAGGATTGTGGTTGGTGGTTATTTGGAGGAACGCAGAGTGGCGTGGATTGCTACAGCTAAAGCCGAGCAAGCTAGCTTCACTTACAGCACGTGTGTGTCACGTTGGGTATATTGTCTTACTTTGAGGCTCCTATGTGATTTTAAACACGTTAATTTTAGGACATCTATATGCATTTGCAAGGCTAGGGTTAGGGTTAGTTCATCTTTCACTTTTCAATTTCACTTTTCGCCATAGTCCCTAACCTGCCATTCTAGCTGTTTGCCTACCTGTAGCCAATCGTCCAAGCTGATGCAAAATGCGGGGTATAGATCCAACTAGATTGATAAAACTATTGAAATATCCAGGCAACACAGTCTTTCATATTGGAGTTGAATAATTTTAGGCTAACAGCCCGACACGATTCCTTTTTTAGTAACACGTCTGTTGTGGAAATCACTAATGGGAAAGGCACAGAGACTGTAGATTCTTTTCACAAGTAAAGCCTTATTCAAGATTTATAAACCTGGAGCAGTTAACATCACTCTCAGCAGAGTCAGTTCAAGAGCTCTCAGTTGAAGGTTGAGCTCAGGCCTATATACATTCAGTACAGCCCACTGTCACCCTCCTATACATGGTTAGTCTACATGTCTCACCAGCTTCTCTGCGAACTTCGGCTTAGAAAGATAACAAGATGTTTATATACTTAGAATAAGCATTTCATTGTACTATGGAATAAGAACATTTCTACCACACACCTTACTGTAAGGAGTGGGACTGAATACAGTCTAATGTGCAATTTGTCAGTTCCTGCGCTTATTTCATCCCAAGTCAAGTGCTGCTATAAACACACAATGTAAATCTCTGTACGCACATAAACACAATTTTCATAACAGCTTTCATAACATGCTTTTAGTAGACTTTCAGTGGATTAAATTAACTGTCAGTTCAATTAATTAAATTCAAATTATTGGTGGGTACCATCTTTACCCCATTGCCATATCCTTACATAATGTAATAACTGTAACTAGAAAAAAATCTAATTTTGTTGACATGGTGGGGTGTATAATAATTACAATTTAATTACAAATGTTTTTTCTATTTAAATTAATCAGCAGAATGGAGTCTTCACAATCTTTGCGAACTGAGCTTACAAGGGCTGTCACAATTACTACATAACTGCCTGATCGTAATTATTTGAGCCAGAGCGCAATTATTTTTATAGACAACGATCTTCTTGCACAATATTTTGATTCCAAAATCATGTTTCCAATCTGAATAAGGGATTTTAGGCCAATGTTAGAAACATCTCAACAAATAGCCTACCACACAAATTGTCAGTTTCCATAGGATGTCTAGACCACGCGTGCAGGAGCGCGTTTGACATGCTCTGTATGAAGTTATCAAGTTGCTGAAACTCGTTTGCTTAATTTCAGTATGTTTAACCCTAGTTGAGAATGATTTTGCAATGCACCATAATGTAGCCTATTTTCGCAACATTACTTTTAGACAAACACGTTTCAGTCGCTTATTTGTCGCATCAGCTCTGATCTGCAAAAGAAAAACACTCAAGCATGTGTAAAATATTTTGGCTAATATTGTCAGTCGATTTTTGTCATTTCCAACCATATTTCCTAATTAGATAATACCCATTAAAATGTATGGATAAAAATATATGTTGTCCCATTGCATAAATGTTTGTGAGGTCCTCACATCGTTCCGGTCCCAGCCCCTCCCTCTCGTGTTCTTTACCGGCCACCGCGACACACTCACTTCCCAATGCACCTGAACGCAGCCCGCAATCCAGAGCCCAATCACCAGAATACTGAACACCTGTTCCTCGTTACCCCTCTCTATATCAGCCTGTTCTCCACCTCCACTCAGTTGTGAGGTATTGTTCGTAGTGGACCTGCCAAGCCTTTGCATAGCGCTCTTCTCTGTTTTCATCCCCAGCCCGTTGTCCTCTCTTTTTCTGCCCTGTCCCCGTTTGTCTCGTAGTATAGTATCTTGCCTTGTGACCTGCCTGCCTGCCCAGTGGATTTTCCTGCCTGCTTGCCCCTGCCTGTACTGTCGCCCTCGTGGACTGATTCCTGGTACCGTACCTGCCTGCCTGTTCCTTCATGTACTGTCGCCTCCACGGACTGCTCACCTGGTTACCGAATCTGCCTGCCTGTCTCTCGTGTTGCTCGTGCCTTATCCCTTGTGCTTTCGCTAATAAATCGACAGTTGCATTCAGCAATTGGAACCTCAAACCCCTGGTCCCGGGTGTTCATTACAACGTTGAAACCCCGTTTTGCTAAATCACATGACCAAACATCTTACAGTAAGACATTACTGTAAGAGCGAGCGGAGACTCGCTGTTTTTTTGGCAACATATCATATAGGTCACACAATATTAGGCTATTTAATATTTTAATATGTATTTATTTGGCATATTTCCCACCTGCCATTTTGGCCACTAATATTTTCATCTGCATGACGTGATACCGCCTGCATTTGCCGGCTAGCGTAAACCCTGACATGCACACACACACAGACTAATCAATATTACAGAAACGTTGCGCCATCTGGTGGCAAATAAGCCATTTTTATGTGCCACCAGGGACAGAAGGTGGGGGATAAAGAATGCATATCTAGGAGTATTCCTAAAAGGAGCTTCTTGTAAGTTTATTGAGTTCCACAGAATTTTTTTTTTATGTACCTCTGGGTCAAATTGACCCCTCCCGGCACTTCTAGTGTTAACCCTTTGGAATTAAGCGCTACTAATTGAAACCATCTCTCTGCGTCTGGGTCCTATACCTCTCCAGTGTCCCTACCTAGAGACACGACAGAATACCACACCATCAGCATGGACCCAGCAGAGTTACACCACTACCTGAAATAACAGGAGGACCGCATCGATGAGTTGTACCAGCTACAACTCCGTCAGGGTGGACGTTTGGCAGCTGACTACGCCCTAGAGTTCCGAACCTTGGCGGCTGGCAGCAGGTGGAGTGAGGCCACTCTCCTCACCGTGTACCAAAGGGGTCTGAATCCTGAGCTCCAAGTCGAATTAGCCTGCCGTGGCGACCTTATGGACATGGGTCAGTTCATTCGGATCTCCATCGACCAGCTTCTTTCTGCCAGTACGAAGCCCCAGCCACCTAGGAGTTGCAGAGCCGCTGTCTCAGTCTCCTCTGAATCTCTTTCTGCACCATCAGCCACCGTTGAACCCATGCAGCTAGGACAGGCTCCCCTAACTCCCGCAGAGTAGAGCAGGTGTTACGAACCCTGTGGCTCTAGCAGTCTAGGGTGGATGGTGCAGAAACCCGTAACATAAAACTCATGCAAATTAGTGTAGTGTAAAGGCACAGTGAGAACAAACGACACAGACAACCAAAGCTACCGTCAAACATAAAACGTTTATTACAAACACACGGTAAAGGGGGTAGGGAAAAGGGGCTGAGCTGGACCCAAGAAATGAAATAATATAGTCAAAACACCCCTAAACTGAACTTGCCTGCCTCAAGAACCGCTTAGCTAACTACTAACCAATACAAAAATACAGTGGGTGGTCCGCTCAGGTCTAACTAGTGTTTTTAGAGAAAGGTTTCCTATGGGTTGTGTATGCCCAAGGGCGACTTGCTAAAAAAACATTTTCCCAGGGACACAGGGACAAACAAAACACACAGGTTGAACAAGGACTAAACAGCAGACAATTGACTAGAAAACACCAAACAAAACACCACAGCAATACATACTCACATGAAACAGGACAAAGTGAGATGTATGTGCTAAACTAAGTGATGTATGTATGAACAAGTGTCAGTCTATCAAAAAAAGGTATGTATCTCAAGAGCGTCTATGTCCATGTGGGGTAAATCAAAAGAGTCTCTCTGGGAGAACCAACTGACTGGGTTTTTAAACCATGGGATGTGTGATGTGATTGGGTAATGGAAAAAGGAACAGGTGGTGCAATTAGGAGGGGTGTCCACTGATTGGTCCACCTCAGCAGTCAGGCGATGCACTCATGACTGCCAGGTGGGAAACACCTACAAGCACAATCAGGAACATAAGAGACACCTGCGGGAAATGGCAGGAGGGGAAAAACACAAACAGTTTATGTTTAGCAACAAGAACGCCACTTTACTCCAGCCTCATCGCCCCTGGGACTGTTCAATCAACCTCCTAGACAAGAGGATTCCACCGAAGGGGCGGATGTATCTATTATCACTCCCAGAAACAAATGCCATGAATGATGACATTAACAAAACCTTGGAATTGGGCTATATCCGTCCATCCACCTCTCCGGTCACTTCTTATGTGAAGAACTGCTATCCACTCCCACTCATACCTGCTGCTCTGGAACAGGAAGGACAAGCCAACGTGTACACCTAGCTCGATCTATGGAGCACATATAATCTCATCCGAATATGAGAGGGAGACGAATGGAAAATGTCCTTTATCAATCCAAGTGGGCACTACGAGTATTAAGTGATGCCTTATGGCTTCACCAATTCACCCGTCGTCTTCCAAGCCTTCATGAATGACATATTCTGTGACATACACGACCGGTTCTTGCTAGCATACAGTGGATATAAAAAGTCTACACACCCCTGTTAAAATGCCAGGTTTTTGTGATGTAAAAGAATGAGGCAAAGATAAATGTATGTCACAGTGTGGTAAGCAAGGAGCCCAGGCAAGGAGACCAGGCACTTGATGAATGGTGAAATAAGGGTTTACTAAGATGAAAAGTGTAATGGGCAATACAAACAATGAAGGCCGAAATGGCTAGAACTGATACAAAGGAACAAGTGCACTTGGCGAGAAAAACAACAAACACACACGGACAACTAGCAAACAATACTCCACAAAGACTCAGTGAAACCCAAGGGCAGTTATAGGCTGTAGTAGTGAGGATCTGGTGTGTGTAATGATGGGAAGTCCAGGGTGATGTGATGAGGAACAGGTGTGT
>JACXGI010004622.1:0-11381 GCA_016801175.1 Esox masquinongy | reverse complement strand
TTCCGTGAATGCGGTGCTAGCAGCCGGAAGAATGGACAGTGGTGGCTAATAGGCTGGCGAAAGGAAGCAATGTAATCACAGGAGGCTACATATCCTTGGATCTATCCATTTTATTTCTATGCACAGGCTGTAGCCTGTGTTTTTCATTCTTTGAAATGTATCGTGTTTATCAAACAGCCGTGCATTAGGCCTATGTAGGTTATTCATGCGTATATCCTTTGATCTTTGGAAATTGGTCGATAGTCTCTTATTTTAATTTGTACATCATAAAAATCCAATCTAAATTCAAAATGGACTTATCTTTGAATAATTTAAGTGTTGTGCAATTTTCATTTTGTGTGTGAATTGGTGGGGCCTAATAAACAAATGAAAATATAATAGCCTGTTCTCTTAGAAATAATTGTTCTTCAAATTATTTTCTTAAATTTTTTTATGATAAGCCCTTTAATACAAACACATTCTTGTATTCTTCAAATTCATTAACCATTTAAAACAAACAATTTCTGTAATTCATTATTTTTTAGACTTCTATATAGTTTGATGACGACCCAATAGATACTCTGGCTGGATGGTGATGCTGTGGAGGAGAATGTTTATGCTAATAGGGACAATTCATATGCTAATGACGAGAAATGGCGTTGGGCTCTGGCGGATACTTGGGGTCTGAAAGTCCTTGTGGTTCTAGTGTTAAGGCACCAATAAACACAATGTGGTGACATTAACACAGAGACAACATGTGTTACACAAAACACCAACACGACAAGAGAGCCAGGGAGTGACAACAGTTGAATTTTAAACTAAGGGATGTGTGGTGTGGCCATCAAATAGCAGGAGCAGGTGCGTGTAATTAGAGGGCGTAGCCACTGATTGGAACACTGCTACACAGGAACCAACGATGACGGACAGGGGAAGGAACCAATCACAGGGGATGAACAGGAACAAGGAAGACCTGGATAAGGAGTGACAGAGAGAAACATAGGCATTAGGTTTTGTTAAGGATAGACTAAAACATTGCTGGCTACAAGCTTCAGTAGCTACATTACAGTAACCCTTAAGTAAAACTGTTAACGGTTATATTGCATTGGACAAACTGCACCGACAAGGAACATATTGTTCTCGATTTCAATTTACATAGCGTACTTCACATAGCGTAGTGGTTGGCTATTCAACTGTAATTGTTTTCTAAAGAAACAAACCAGCCATGCAGTGATTGGAGTCATTGTTTTTATTGCTGTATAGAAATTAGCTAGCCATCCACAGTAATCTCTTTCCAATTTAACATGTTGAATGTAGTGTAGCAACCCTGTTAAACCTGTTGTTGGTTTGGATGTTAGCTAATGTAGGGAACTACTGTAGTTTCCAGAACTGTGGAGTTTTGACTTATTGGTTTGACAATGCAAGAAGTAAACAGACACCACATCTCAACACACGTATCACGTGCACCTACACCTGCTGTTTAAATAGCGTAGTGGTGAAAAACACAGTCTTTCACATATGAAACCACGGATCAAATCCAGCCAGGGCAACACAACTTATCCCTTCTAATCGCGGGCCGGTAGAACTAGGCTTGTGGTCTGGTTCCTTCCCCTCCTGGCCCCCTTAAGTACCGAGCGATTTTCGGCCGGATTTTACTACTTGGATATATTGGGTCCTATATTCAGTTCTGTAAAAGGTATCATAAAGTATTGTATATCATGGTAATCACAACCCCCTCAGCTACAATAAAAACACATAAAAACACAACTGAGAAAATGAATGTGTTGGAAAGGCAAAAACAATGTTCTGCAGAGAACATTTCTGCGATATGGTATGAGAATATTTTATTGAAACCATAATGAAGTTCTGTTTCAATGGCTTTTTGTGATAGCCCCATGCCTTTACTGTCATATTACATTGTCTTAGGCTTTATCTAATGAATAAAATTAATACAGGTAGTCGTCGACTTACGACCGGGATACGTTCCGACCTACCGATCGGAAGTCAATTTGGTCGTAAGTCGGCAGAGGAATGATAATAACTATATTATCATTCCTCTGATAATAATATAATAACTTAGTATATTCAAGCCCCCGTAGCCATGTTTGCGTTTTCTATTACTACGCTCGCTTGCAGCAGTAACTATCGTACACCCAGCCTCCCGCATGGTACCGTGCTGGTTGGCATACAAGATTTTTTTTTTTACTTCGGTCGCGGATGGTCGTAAGTCCACACAGACGTAAGTTGCATAGGTTCTAAGTCGACAACTAACTGTAATACAATGTAAAAATATGGGTTCCCCAAAAAAGTTGGGTTCCACACCATTGATATGGAACCCTTTTTTATGAATTACCCCTGACGTGTAATTACACCAAACGGCAGTTTGTATTTACTTCTCGTTATAAAATCAGTAAGATACCCAAATTTCTTCCAAAAACCAAAGAACATCCCCATAGTATGTTGACAGAAGAACATTTTTATATCATATTTATAATACAAATGACGTAATACGATCATAAATAGTGATGTACTTACTAATTCACACAGTCACCTGTCTGAGCTGAATGGTCATTGTCATTGTATGTTAAAAAGTTTTCCTGGACAGAATAACCTTCCTCGGCCCCTTGGTTACGTTCAAATATATGTTCTAAACGTTTTGGGTTGAAAACAAATAGCTGTCTTGCACAAACGGAATGAAAATGACGTTGGTAATCACCATTATTGACCAGTGACCAGTGGTGCGTGCCATGTTGTTTTCCATCACTATGGGAATTGACCCCGATGCCTTCCCATCATTCCTACGTCGTTGCGGTCATGTTTCCAGGCATTATGATATAGTAGAAGTGCCGTTTGTGATTGGGAAACAAGGATTCGACCACTAACAAAGGAAGAGTTGGATTCTCCAGCACGTAATGGTGACCGGTTTTGGTGCAAACCTACTTTTTCCCTCATGCAGGCTGTGATCGCCATAGGAACACAAACTGTACCAATCGCTTTGTTAGAATACCTAGATATTGGCTAAAGTCAGCCGTATGATTCTAATAATTACTTTTCTGGATATCTATGGAAATGTACGCTATGCATGTACATTTGTACACTAGGTTGTGTGCGTCTACTGTAACGAATAGTAGAACTGTATTACAGAAGAGAAGGACTAGCCAAAATTAATAGCACTTGGAAGGTGCTGAATTCCAGGGGCACATCCTCTCATATGGCTTTTTTCAACATGCATAACATTTTCGGTTGATTAAGGTGTTAGTGTTAACCCGTTGGTCTCTTTCATTGTTGATTAAGGTGTTAGAGTGAGACTAAACATTGTTTTTTACTCAAAACCAGCAAAAAGAGTGATTGCTATTATACATATATCTGGACTGGAGAGAGCGGCTATATTAATAAGACTTCACAGTACCTGGACTGGACGGCACAACTATATTAATTAGACTTTACAGTACCTGGACTGGAGGGATTGACTATATTCTGTGGCTCCTCCTTCTCCTGCTCATTCAACCACTTCATCATCAGGGAAGTTAATATTCTCCCTGGACTGGCTGTGTTGCATACAAACACAAATTACATAAACACATATGCATATGTACATGTAATAGCGACAACAAACTGAAATGCTATCAGCACCAAGGCAGTGCTAACTTACCAGCCATTCCACATATACTTGCATATATACTTACCCACACACACACACGGTAAGATATAGGGTTAGGGTTAGGTATTTTTTTTATAAGGTATTTTTTTTATATCTACATAAATAGGAGGTAAGAAAGAGTGCTTTACCAAGTTCCTCACTGTTAGTAAAGCATCAGAAAGCAGCTTTCAGAGAATGAACTAAGGCCTTTAAGGCTATGTCTGAAGATTTAGCTAAGTAACAGAATTCTCTTGAGGTTATGCTACAACAGGTGTTAGCCTTTATAGCCATATATGAGGCGGAGTCAGGGGCGTTTCTAGGCATAGGCAAACTAGGCGGTCACCTAGGGCATCAACTGCAGGGGCGCCCCCCATAAAATAATATATAAGGGGGCAATCAATCTATATGTTGTTTGAATTATTATAAAAATAAAACTAATAACACATTAAGTCAAGACTTACTTATTTAAGTGAAATGATATTGATGACTCGAGAGACGGTAAGGGAGGGTGGTGCCTGGTGTGGGTGAGTCCAGTGAGTGCGCCAGTTGTCAGTTCAGCTGGTTAAATTTTCTGACTGCGGCCCTGTAGACTACTATGAAAAGATCAAAGCCATCGAGGGCACAGCAGTGGCGGCATCCGGCCAGGGCGTCGGGGGCTAAAAGACCAAATGTTTTATGAATAGCCCAGGATCTCATATTTTTTTTTGTTATACAAAAATAATAATAATTTTAAAAAAGCCTGGATCAGTTCGTCTGTTATTTGTGCGTGCATTACAGCCCTCGAAAATAATGAGATATTGCTGACCAAAAACGGAAGTATGTTTTGGGTCCTCTGTGTCATTCAAGCTGCAGATCTACGCTAGTACTTGGCACACACGCATTTTGTTTGAGGGGGGAGAAAGAGCGCACTGGTTACAGGTCTTGTCATTGTTGGCACCTGGTGGTAGCTAATTCACTAAGGCAAGACTTGAATTTAAAGGCGGCTAGGGATATAAGAAGCTTTTTTAAAAAAAAAAAAAGGATCATGAAGGCAAGGAGGTGCAGGCGAGGCGAGAGGAGGTGGAGGACGAGTTATTTCCTGTAGATGTAGCAAATGGGACGTGAGTGCCACTATCTCATCTAAAGTTACAAGCTCAGGTTGGTGAAGAGGGCTCTTTACAGCTAGCTAATTTAGCTCAGACAGTGGTTCTGAAACGTTTTAAACATTTTTGTCACAAGGCACACCATTTATGAAAACAAGTATTTCCAAGGCACTCCTTTACATGTGATTATACCTATGTAAATCATCGTAAATAAAACCTTCCAAGGCACTGGCCAGCTGCCAAGGCACACCAGTGTGTGATGGCATACAGTTTGAGAACCACTGCACTGGTCTACCTAGCATGCACTCACTATGATATTGTGGAACATGGGCTAAGCATAGAAAGAAAGTGGGATGACCTTTGCCTTTGTAAAATGCAATTGATACGTCTTCAAGACATATATTGTTTTCCCTGAAGCATATCTATGACTCTGCAACTGATCTGGCCATTTAAACATGTATTCCACTCAAATGGATAGCTAGCTAGGCAGCTATCAGGCTACCATATCATAGTTCTGTTTCAATAACAAGCAGAAATGTCAAGATATCAACAGGTCATTACATGCTGTCATTGCCAGCAGCAAGGTGGGCTGCTTATAATCACTTATTATTATGATTATTACTAATGTTATGTTATTATATTGAATGTGGCGAGGTTGCCAGCTAGCAGCAAGCCAATTTGTTTCTAAACATCAAGATGAAACCAGCAAAGACACATAAAGTAGACATTAGGTCGTTTTTTCCACACAATGTGAGTGCTTATAGCAAGGCTAGATATTTATGATTTAATGTCAATATTCCAAGAACAATATCAGAAATACAGCTGAATTGATTGACTGATTGACAATGTATAAGTCTAACTAGCTAGCTAGCTAACGTTACTACTGGCTGGAGATTTTTTTTTCAGATCAGTTTTTCTTTCCTTGTTCATCCAAAATCTTTTTATTAATACTCATTAAAAAGTACAACTAATACATTTAACTATTCAAAAGCAATTTTTTTCCCTACTTTTGATTTGGACTCTGGGCTAAGCCCTGGCTAAATGTATTGTAGTCCTAGCAATGCCTCTGGGGCACAGTAAAGAAAGAAGAGGATAGATGAGAAAGAAAGTATAGTGGTATGTTTTTTCTGGACATTTTTAAAAGCATTTGTCTGTCTCTGGTTTTAGCTATTTGAAATGTAGCCTGTTAAGCTAGCTGAGCTAGAACTATATAGAGTAGCAGTAAATACATACAGTAGCATGTACTCAGGCAGTGGGTAAAGGGTGGAAGTAAAGGCCAGTTCAGATCAGTAATTCGAGACCAAATGGTTTTAGAATTTTGCAGAGATAATTGCAGTGGTGAACGGGTTATTTACATTCTATCACACCTGTAAAATTAAAAAGTGTAATTTTCCCTGAAGCTGGCATTTTTCTTGGGGGCGTTATTTAGAGATCTCGCCTAGGGAGCCAGTTTGTCCAGAAACGCCTCTGGGTGGAGTAACAGAATTCTCTTGAGGTTATGCTACAACAGGTGTTGGCCTTTTATAGCCATATCTGAGGCTGAGTAACAGGTTATGCCCTTTAGAGCTGCATACTCAGTCCCCTCCTGTACTTCCTGTTCATGCAGGACTGTGTGGCCACACACAGCTCCAACGTCATCCTTAAGTTTGTAGATGACACTACCATCCTGGGTCTCATCTCTAACAAGGATGAGCATGAATACAGAGAGGAGGTAGGAGACTTGGCAACATGGTGCCAGGACAACAACCGCTCTCTTAATGTCAGCAAGACAAAGGAGATGATCGTGGACTTCAGAAAGCGGCAGAGGGGGGATAATGCCCCCATTCACATCGATGGAGCTGAAGTGGAGAGAGTCTCTGACTTCAAGTTTCTCGGTGTGTTCACCAAAGATGACCTCATCGGGTCCAGGCAAGCAGTCTTGGTAAAAACTGCCCAAAAGCGCCTATACCTCCAATATTTACAGGGGAGCCATTGAGCATCCTCTCAGGCTGCATTACTGCCTGGTATGGCAGCTGCTCCGCTGCTGATTGCAAGTCCCTCCAGAGGGGGGTGAAGTCTGCGGAGCGCATCATCAGCTGCCATCTGCCATCCGTGCAAAGCATCTACCATACACTATGCCATAGGAAAGCACGGAACAGCGTAAAAGACTACAGCCACCCAGGCTATGGTCTGTTCACACTGCTGCCATCCGGAAGACATTACTGGAGCATCACAGCATGGACTGCCAGACGTACAAAGAGTTTTCTCTTTCAGGCCATAAGGCTTCTCAACCAGCAACATTGGTCTATTCATGATATTGATCACATTAACACTTCATATGCTTTGGTCACCATCTAGGTACATTCAGTGTACATAAGCACATTTTAAAGTACCCATTCTTAGCCACTACTACACTTTTATTATATTTCATATTTTTATTCACATATTCCCTATTTCTGCACTCTGGAATTGCTGCCAGTTTTAATTGCTACAGTGAGGGAAAAAATTATTTGATCCCCTGCTGATTTTGTATGTTTGCCCACTGACAAAGAAATGATGAGTCTATAATTTTAATGGTAGGTTTATTTGAACAGTGAGAGACAGAATAACAACAAAAAACGTCCAGAAAAACGCATGTCAAAAATGTTATGAATTGATTTGCATTTTAATGAGCGAAATAAGTATTCGACCCCTCTGCAAAACATGACTTAGTACTTGGTGGCAAAACCCTTGTTGGCAATCACAGAGGTCAGACGTTTCTTGTAGTTGGCCACCAGGTTTGCACACATCTCAGGAGGGATTTTGTCCAACTCCTCTTTGCAGATTTTCTCCAAGTCATTAAGGTTTGGAGGCTGACGTTTGGCAACTTGAACCTTCAGCTCCTTCCACACATTTTCCATGGGATTAAGGTCTGGAGGCTGGCTAGGCCACTCCAGGACCTTAATGTGCTTCCTCTTGAGCCACTCCTTTGTTGCCTTGGCCGTGTGTTTTGGGTCATTGTCATGCTGGAATACCCATCCACGACCCATTTTCAATGCCCTGGCTGAGGGAAGGAGGTTCTCACCCAGGATTTGACGGTACATGGCCCCGTCCATCGTCCCTTTGATGCGGTGAAGTTGTCCTGTCCCCTTAGCAGAAAAACACCCCCAAAGCATAATGTTTCCACCTCCATGTTTGACGGTGGGGGTAGTGTTCTTGGGGTCAAAGGCAGCATTCCTCCTCCTCTAAACACGGCGAGTTGAGTTGATGGCAAAGAGCTCGATTTTGGTCTCATCTGACCACAACACTTTCACCCAGTTCTCTGAATCATTCAGATGTTCATTGGCGAACTTCAGACGGGCCTGTACATGTGCTTTCTTGAGCAGGGGGACCTTGCGGGCGCTGCAGGATTTCAGTCCTTCACGGCATAGTGTGTTACCAATTGTTTTCTTGGTGACTATGGTCCCAGCTGCCTTGAGATTATTGACAAGATCCTCCCGTGTAGTTCTGGGCTGATTCCTCACCGTTCTCATGATCATTGCAACTTCACAAGGTGTGATCTTGCATGGAGCCCCAGACCGAAGGAGATTGACAGTTCTTTTGTGTTTCTTCCATTTGCAAATAATGGCACCATCTGTTGTCACCTTCTCACCAAGCTGCTTGGCGATGGTCTTGTAGCCCATTCCAGCCTTGTGTAGGTCTATAATCTTGTCCCTGACATCCTTGGACAGCTCTTTGGTCTTGGCCATGGTGGAGAGTTTGGAATCTGATTGATTGATTGCTTCTGTGGACAGGTGTCTTTTGTACAGGTAACAAGCTGAGATTAGGAGCACTCCCTTTAAGAGTGTGCTCCTAATCTCAGCTCGTTACCTGTATAAAAGACACCTGGGGGCCAGAAATCTTTCTGATTGAGAGGGGATGAAATACTTATTTCACTCATTAAAATACAAATCAATTTATAACATTTTTGACATGCGTTTTCCTGGATTTCTTTTGTTGTTATTCCGTCTCTCACTGTTCAAATAAACCTACCATTAAAATTATAGACTGATCATTTCTTTGTCAGTGGGCAAACGTACAAAATCAGCAGGGGATCAAATAACTTTTTCCCTCACTATATGTATATTTTTGCTAATATATTTGCTTGTACCTTTCTAAATGCCTACTGCATAGATGAACCATTTCATTGTTCAGAATGGCGCTATGTTATTCGGTGCATTTGACAAATGTTTACATTGACTTGTAGTCTCCTCATACTTGCTTTACAAACTCATGTTTTTGGATTACTCTACTGGCAAAACACTCCCAACTCTAGTCTGCGTAACTCCATACTTACATTCTAAACAGCATGTCATGAAGCCCTGTGGAGAGACAGTAAAGTTATGGTTAGAGACAAATTAAATGTTGTAATTACTTGCTGTCTAGTTAGGGTCAAGGGTCAGCATACTACATAGTATAGCCCCCCACAATTATTTTTGTGCTCATATTTAAGTGCATTAGTGAAACCTGTAAATTGCTTTGTGACTTTTTAAGTATGATTTCTCAGACTACTAATATAAGATATTGTGAAAAGTCATCTTTGGCTATTTATAAAATCTACCTCTAGTTTTCTGATGATATTAATACTTCTCTTGTTGTTAAAGGCTCAAATCCCATTGAATCCATTCAACAAAACCAAAGTCATTATCACAGAAGAATTTTCCGGCACCTATTACAATGTACTACAAAGGTCATAATTATATTAATTTCAGTATGCCTGCAGTGTTGCTAGATAATCAGTTGCTGATGCTGATAATCAGTTGCTGATGACTTTTATCGCTGAAAACACTTTAATGTGACAGGTTTAAACACATAGATCTCATTGCTAATGACGTAGCACTAAAGACACAATAGGCTTAATTTTTTTGGGACCAGGCTTTCATAGGCATTTTCCTGGATGTCATAATGAAAATTGTTCTAAGCGGCTTGTGTCTAAAGGTAGTTGCTAAGAGAAAACTCAGCAGTTATTCTTTCTCAAAAGATTTGAGAAAGAATAACTGCTGAGTTATTCTTTCTCAAATCTTTTGTATTTAGCAGATATTCTTTCTTAAATACAAAAGATTTGAGAAAGAATAACTGCTAAATACAAAAGATTTGAGAAAGAATAACTCAGCAGTTATTCTTTATCAAATCTTTTGTATTTAGCAGTCAATCTAGCTAGCATGCTAATTATGGTGTGTGTGTGTGTACAACTTCATACATCTACGTACGGGTGTTGTTGCGGATAATGTACATGAACAGAAGAACGGTTGCTAGGGTGGTTATAAGAATCCCTCCAATGGCTGCTCCAATCACAGCAGGGTATGCATTGAAGGGAGGGTCAGCTGCAACACACACATTCATTATACACATTTATGTTCCCACAAGGCAAACTCAAAATGTTGCAAAATGAAAATAAAACAAGGTAAGCTAGAGCTCTACCAATTAGGTTCAATATGGTTAATTGAATGGCCACCAGGTGGACATGTGTAAAACACTATACCCTCGCTATAACGTTTGTTGCTGTTTACAAAATCCAAGGCGATGTAGCCTCTTGCATTGCTCTACAAAGGCATAGGCTCAGGTATATGGCAACACAGCCTTCTCTTCAAATAAAAACATTGCAGTGTATCATTCAATGAATTTCATTTGTAAATTCGATTAGCAGAATAAAAGGATGATCAAAGGATAATTTACAGTAGTATCTCACAGTGGCATTTGGGGTCGCTGTTGGTTCAGTTTTTTATTGCGAGGAGGCTCAGGTATTGGAGGTCGCGGCTCATTATCAGAATCAGATGAGACCCAACATCCAACACGTTGATTTTGGGATCTGTTTCTGATCCTCTATCTGACTCCATCTCACCTAAATTTTGCAGCATCTGCAATGCTGTCAGGGTGTCAAATCGTCGGGTTCGGTTTGCCATTGTGAACTAAACGCTGTGTCTGACTTGCTCAGCGAGTTGAAATTATATACAATTAATATCCTCATCATCATTCTTCATCATTACATGTCAGTCACATGCATAAAGTAGGTGTGTCTGGGTTGATCAGGGGTTATCGCCCATTCATCCATTGATGCCATTGCTGTTTCATTGCTATACATTAGATTAGATTAGATTCATCTTTGTCACTGAACATGTACAAGCAGGGGCGCTGGCTGACATTTTGGGCCCCCTGAAAATATATCACATCAGGCCCCATTCAGATGCGCCGGGGGGGGGGGGCATGATGCATACAGTGGTGTGGGAGTCGGAGCCCCTTTAGAGATGTGCGATTGTTTAATATTGGGTGTGAGTGCACAGGGAATAGTATCAGTACCGTATATACTAAATACTGGGTATAAACTGTACAATTATTTTTATCATAATTTCTGACATTTTACTGCAATGGTAGGAGACTATGAATGATGTACATTGTATAGGCATGGGATGTATTGTCATTGTATATCTTTCTTATTTGGTTACCGTCACTTTAAGACAGGTGGTGATTGGACTAAACAGCTGTGTGTTCTGCTGTAACAAAGTGGGTGTCCGGGGGTTCTGGACAGACAGACAGGGAGTAGGGCTGGTTCAGGGGTACGGGGATGGACAGACAGGGAGTAGGGCTGGTTCAGGGGTACGGGGATGGACAGACAGGGAGTAGGGCTGGTTCAGGGGTATGGGGATGGACAGACAGGGAGTAGGGCTGGTTCAGGGGTATGGGGGTGG
>JACXGI010004621.1:27562-47438 GCA_016801175.1 Esox masquinongy | reverse complement strand
CACAGTGTTTGTCACCTGTAATGGTTTCTAAAGAGAAACACAGAGAAAGGGAGAGAGAGATGCATTTATGAGCAACTGGGAGATACGCCTGAGTTCTCCTGTTACCTCCTTCTCCATGCCTCCTCCACAGGGAGGTCTGAGAGAAAGTTTACTTAATCACAAGAACAATAACACTGTCACACACACAAACACTCACACACTCCTCAATCATCAATCATTAAGATTAACATTAACTTCTCATAGACACGTGTAGAGAAGAGAGGGAGAGATAGTCCCTACCTTCTCAATATCACACTGGGCTCTCATTGACTGTCAGCTATTTGCTAAAGTAGGCCTATGTGATACACACCATGAGACAGCAACTGTATCTTGCAATTACAGTTTTCATGAAAGGTTTTGGTAGCCAATTTTGTTGCTACGGCAGTCAAGGAGAAGGTACCGTATTTCCACAAAGTGCATAACATTCCCACGGAACTTAGATGTGGTCAAAAAAAGACGATTCATTTAGTTCCCATGAAACCTGAGCACTGGGGCATTCATAAACACTGAAGCTCAACATCTCTGCCTCTGTCTCCTTCTATACCCTCGGGAATCAAAAGCCCAAAAATATTTAAATGACGTGACCTTTTGAGGAGGAAAACGTTTTTTCCACAACTAGTTAGTTCTGGTCTAAGATTGAGCTGGTAGTCCCTATGTTCTGATGTAATCAGTCTGAAACCAAAGGGTGAACATGTTTCATATCTTTATAATGCTCTTTGCTCAGGGGAGAAGTGAGACAAAA
Source organism: Esox masquinongy (assembly GCA_016801175.1). Taxonomy (NCBI): domain Eukaryota; kingdom Metazoa; phylum Chordata; class Actinopteri; order Esociformes; family Esocidae; genus Esox; species Esox masquinongy. The sequence goes on along the minus strand of JACXGI010004621.1, from coordinate 46,657 downwards.
TGGCTCCTCTGAACTGTCGGTCATAGATATTAGTTTGAACTCTACCTCTGTATTATTCACCTTCTCTTCCGCTTCCCGTTTCTCTCCTCTCTCACACCCTCTCTCCCATACAGCCCTTTGTGACAGGAATGAATCCGCCTGTCGTCCACGGAAAAGCCCCGCTCACTTCACGGCCACCACCTGAATACTCTTGTGGTATTTAATAAAACTTTGTGCGAGGGGAGACTATAAGAAATGGAAACACGGAGGAGGATGAGAGGACGGAGTGTGTGTGTGTGTGTGTGTGTGTGTGTATGTGTGTGTGAGTGCGCCGTAGCTATGATGCACAGAGACAACACATCTGCTTATATAGGAGGTCAGATACACACCATCAGTATCAGTAAAGGTCTCCATACCAACAATGCTCTGAGGATAAAAGAGACCGTCCACACCCCCCCCCGACCCCACCCCCTCGGGAAGCTTGGGGCTGTTTCATATATATCTACAGTGTGGATTATAAAGCACAGCCCATAAATCAAGCAGGAGGAGGGGAGACAGATATGACAGAGAGCGCAGGGAGCCGCATAGAGATGAGATGCTTTATCAGAGACGTGGAGAGAGAGAGAGAGAGAGAGAGAGAGAGAGAGAGAAAGAGAAGAAACAGAAGAATATGAACATGTAAAAGGAGCAGCCACACAGACACACAGAGCTGCTGGAGAGGGGAGGACAGGGGAGAGAGAGAGAAAAATTAAACCGGTAGAAGAGAGAAATGGTGTGGGAATGAGGGTCGGGAGGAGGTAGGGAAAGCAGGATAATGAAGCACACAGGTTTGAGGGATGAACAGAAAGGCAAAGGAAAGATAGCAGGATGAAAAGAGAAGATAAAAACGGAGAGAAACTATTATACCAAAAGAAAAGTTGGGTAGGTATGCTGTGACATTCGAGCTGACTTCAAAGACTACCAAAAGGACCCTTTCTGGGCATGGTAAGACACCAACCAGATCTGTTCCCTATATTGGGCATAGAAAGACATTAACTAGATATGCACCCCCCTATTGGGCATGAACAGTAACTAGATAAGTACCATGTATTGGCACAGATATTCATTAATTAGATAAAGTGCCCTCCAGAATTATTGAGACCATAGGTAAACATGAATAACTCAAAATCAATTCCTCTATAGAAAATCTCTCCATATCCTTCAAAGTCCTTGGTCCTCGCTTGTGGACTCTCCTTGTCAGCTCACCCCACAAGTTTTCAATAGGGTTTACGTCAGGGGACTGTAAGGATCATGGCAAACGTTGATTCAGTGAAGTACGTTTGTGCGGTTTTGGAAGTACAGTATGCTTTGGAACATTGTCCTGCTAAAAGATCCAAAGATGACACAGTTTGGCCTCCTGGCAGAGGTACACAGGATTTTTTTATCCTAACAAGGATTCAACGGCCTTTGGGAGTAAAAAAGCCCCCACAACATCACAGGTCCACCACCATACTTGGCAGTGGGGATTAGGTTCTTTTTTGCATGACCACAGCTCTTTGTTATGCCAAACCCACCTTTGACTTTTTTCTGGCAACACTTCCAAATAACTTGTTAGTGGCGTCTAATATTGGTTTTAGAGACTTTGTGTGCCCAAGAAGTAACCAACTTTTGCAATTCTTCAACTGTGATCTTTGGATGGGGTTCATCACAACTCCAGGTGTTTCACATTTTTAAATTATTATAATTTAGATGTTTTGTTTTAGGCCCACAGTAATCTTTTTATAGCCATTGCCTGATGTCCGAAGGCCAACAAGCTTTTGTTGGATTTTTTTTCAACCACTTTTGTCTATGACTTTTCCCATGTTGATGGATGACTCACAGGACATAGAAACAGTACACGAGATACCACCCACTATAGAGCACAACTACAGACTAACTATATCTGCTCCACCTATCATAGGGTTGTAGTCTGTAGAACATGGCTTCCTATTTTTAAACATTGATTAACCAAAACAAAATCCAATCGATATCCAAGAAACTCAACTAATATGGCTCAATTTAAACACTGAATGCCATCGCTCTTGATTCATTCATCCATCCAAAACCATACGTTGACCAAAGAAATGACACATATTAGGATCTATCTTCCCTATGTCCATGACTATGGATTACAAGACAAGGTCTCAATGTCTATTTGTCATCATTTACAAGCACTTAGACTCTAATAGGGTTAAGAGGTGCAACCGAATTTCTCTCAAAAAGGCTCCATGTTTTCAGTCAGGCAAATAAATACAAACGATCCAGTTAGCGAGAAAAATGACACACTTTTTGACTCTCATCGCTTTTTAAAGGAGACCTGACTGACCCTCCCTCATGGTCAAGTCCCTTGGGGTAGAAGAGAAAGAGGCAAGGCGGTAGGAAAAAAAAAGCAAGGAGAGGGAGACAGAGAGACAAACACTTAAAGCGAGCAAGAGAGCGAGAGGCTGACCTCTCCACAGGGACTGTACTACCCAACAGAGACCATTTGTGGTTTAGCTTTGATATTACCATTGTCTTCTCTATTTGTAATTGAGAAGACACTCTTATCCGGACAAACAACCCCAATATTTACCATTAACACAGAAGTGTACCCCTCCTGGCTAATGGGAACACTAGACCAAACCCCAGTAGTTGATCATTTAAAAACATAAATGCCTTTTTAGACCAGCTCTGACATCTATCTGAAGGGGGGGGCACGTGTGAAAAAATCTGCCTGAACACCTTGTCTAAATTCTTATAGAGTTCTGAGATCAACACCAAAAAAAACTGTAATGGCATCTGAGTACAATTGTTGTATTCCTATGAGACTGTATGCACCAAGGTACCAATTGGTATTTCACACAGAAATAAACAGCTTCTTTAAGGTGCCAAACTCTGCCGGCAGGCCAGTTTACGAAGTGGTAAAGTCAGTCGTTCAGCCACTAAAAGGCTGCGTGTGTGTATTCATGTCAGCACAAGAACATAAAGGCTTTTTTGTAAGTATGTTCTCTGAGGAAAGACTTGACCCATGTGCCAAGTGCAGCCCAACCCTGCTTCCATTAGAGGAGATTGTCGCTCCGTATCTAGGCAACTCGGAACCCCAGGAACAAGCTGGCGTTCAATGCAGTTAGAGAAGTCAATAACCTTAGTTTTAAGAGCCCCCCCCCCCCCGACATATTATTTACTATCCTTCTCGTGACCTCAAACATTATTACCATTTAAAACCCGAGTTGTCCCTAACTGTTAACATAATTAGTTTCTTAGAATTTAAATGTGAGATATTTCGGGGTAAAGAAATAAATAAAACCGAAATAAACAAACAATAATAAAGAAATGTAAAGAAAAACACAAACGAAGACCTAGAAGTTTTCCAAAGACGTACAGGAGAGAGTTCTGGGAAACCAGGATTGAGCTATAAAAAATATCCCAAATTTGTAACCCCCACGGGTCATGGAGCAAAAAACAAAAGTCCCAGAGAAGTCACCAACTGACCAACGGTAACTCATCGCTACAGATTATTACCTGGTGCTCCACAATGCTGGGCTATATGAAAATAGTGGCATGGTGAAATCCATTGCTGAAAAACTGCTACAACAAATCCGGTTTGAATTTTGCCATGCGGCTGTGATGTGGCAAGAGGATCTTTGATCAGATATTACACACATTGAACGTTTTGTCTTAAACAAGAAACTGAGAATCTCTGGCAAAACTTGAAAGTTGCTGTAAACCACCTTGATTGATCTTGAAATACAAAAAAGGTTAGCTTTTTGAATCAGAGCCTTTAAATACAGACCAGATGAGCTTTCGGAATCAGAGCCTTTAAATATAGACCAGGTGAGCTTTCGAAATCAGAGCCTTTAAATACAGACCAGGTTTGCGTTCGTGCCACATCCTTCAATTTTGTATTCTTAGAAGCAGCTGGGAGAACATTCAATAGACTGCGGTTTGTTCTGTTCCCATTTCCTCATTTAATGACTATCAAAATGCACAGTCGTGTTAGGCTTCAATCACCCAGGCCAAAACTCTGTTCAAGGTCTGCGTGCCTGTTGAATATTTATGCAGAGACGGAGGGCTGCGTATGTGTGTCTTCCTTCCGCGGTGATGGGAGGAGCAGATGAAGCGGATCAAGCTGACCCATTGACCTGACTGTACCAAGCCAGGCATTATAAACAAAATACAAACTGTTTCATATTCCACAAGTTTTACTGTTTATGTGTGTTTGTGTGTGTGTGTGTGTGTGTGTGTGTGTGTGTGTGTGTGTGTGTGTGTGTGTGTGTGTGTGTGTGTGTGTATGTGTGTGTGTTGAGACAGAAACAGGCTTGATGGAGTCATGATATTGGTTGAATAAGAACGATTTATTTAAAAATTGAATGAAAAAACATCAGAGAAAAGAAGGGAGCCTGAAGGAGGAGGAAGAGAAGACAAGGGAATGACAGACTGAAATTAGATTTCATTGTCTCTCATAGGCCATCTCGGAGACCAGGGGACATTTCACACACATACACACTGTGACAAATTGACAAATGTCAAGCATCAAAGAAAGATCTTGGAGTTCAAATAGTAGAGAGGACATGTGGGATAAGAAAGAGACAGGAAGAGAGAGACACACAGAGAGAGAGAGACAGGCTGAGAGAAAGACAGGCAGAGAGAGAAACAGGCAGAGAGAGAAACAGGCAGAAACAGAGAAAGACAGACAGGCAGTGAGAGACAGACAGGCAGTGAGAGACAGAGGGAGACAGACAGACAGAATGAGACAGACAGGCAGAGAGAGACAGACAGGCAGAGGAAGAGAAACAGGCAGGAAGAGAGAGAGTAGCTGGGATGAATCAACCCAATCTCTCAGAATTAGTAGATGCTGTCACTTCCTTCATTCGCGTCCTCTCGGTGAATCAATGTCCAGACCCGAGCCATACTCCCCAGGGACCCATGACAAACAAAAAGCAGAGGGAGCTTAAACAAAGCACCCCAAAGCCCCAGCAAAGGTCACCACTGAGGGGTGGCATAAGACCAAATCACACCCCTGTTTTCTCTGCTTCCATCCGTCTTTCCTCTCCGGTTTTATTTCTTTCTCCAGCAGCTGCATAATCTCACATCAATCATTCCCTCCAGGCCTGGCAGGCTGCATTGTGAGGCTGAAGCCCACTGAGTCGCACCTGAAAAGACGTTACTCACAAACACGTGCGAGTCTGTGCATGTACCCCCACATAACCTCCGCCCCCCCCAAACCTTTCATCCGTCTGTAACCGGCTCTGTGCAACATTCTATCGAAACTGTAGGTACCAGTGTAGGTAGTGTAGTTTAAGGTCACACAAACACACAAGCACACGCACATGCACACACACAGTAGACTGGTCATTCAATGACCCATGATGCTTAAGGAGAATAAAGCTTGTTTGTTGAATAAAGCTGTGCATTTAGCTGTGGTTCACTGCATTCCCTACTGTGTGTGCACGCGTGTGTGTGTGTGTGTGTGTGTGTGTGTGTGTGTGTGTGTGTGTGTGTTTGTACGCGGGCGTTCGCCCCGCTTTGGGTTGCAACGTGATAAAAGATAAGAATATTCCAGGGAAAACAAAAGAGGCACAACAGCAGTTTCAGTTGTGGCAGCTGGTAAAAAATGTCTCCGTACAGGCTGATCCAGATTTGAGCATCAATCATAGAGACCATCCATCAGGACATGGTGAGGGACTACAACGCACCTCACCATCATCCGCTGGGTCATCCACCTGCTCTCCATTGAGGTTCTGACATGACTCCAGAGCATGGAAGAGCACTGGGAGGATAATCACCGACCCCTCCCACCCAGGTCACCAATGCTCCAGCAGGCAGAGGGCCGTACAGGTCAATGACCAACAACGGCCATCTGAACAGCTTCCCTTCCCCTGTCCTGTCCCTCAGTGACTGGCCATCTGAACAGCTTCCACTCCCCTGTCCTGTCCTTCAGTGACTGGCCATCTGAACAGCTTCCACTCCCCTGTCCTGTCCTTCAGTGACTGGCCATCTGAACAGCTTCCACTCCCCTGTCCTGTCCTTCAGTGACTGGCCATCTGAACAGCTTCCACTCCCCTGTCCTGGCCTTCAGTGACCGGCCATCTGAACAGCTTCCCTTCCCCTGTCCTGTCCCTCAGTGACTGGCCATCTGAACAGCTTCCTTTCTGCCACTCTGGCCTAGAACTCAGAGTATATGTCAATGTACCTATCAAATAAACGTGATTCGGATAAGCAGAATTTAAAAGTCGTTATAAAGAAAGCATACAGAACAGCTAAGACCGGAGAAACTGGCCTATAGGGTATAGTCACATAAAGACATACAAGGCTGTGTGTGCGTTTTGTTGTGTGTGTGTGTGTGTGTGTGTGTGTGTGTGTGTGTGTGTGTGTGTGTGTGTGTGTGTGTGTGTGTATGAGAGTGAGGGAGAGTGAGTAAATATTAGGGCGTGCGCTCAAGCATACACTGGCACAGTGGCCAGTCACTCCTGGTGTTTTAATACTAACCCCCTTGTAAGGTCATTTTCAAGATGTTCACCATTGATTCGACGTTCTCATAACTGTGTTCTGCTTAAAAAGATTGGAATTAGGACCAGAAGTCATGACAAGGACAGTGATACATTAAAAAACTGCCCTTATTAGGACCTTATGTAGGTCCCCAAGGCAATTCAGTCATTTGTCGGCTTAGGTGTTAGGCGTTAGGTGTTAGGTTGATGGTCAAACTTACAAATAAGCCTAGTAACCTAAGAATTTAGGTTACTTTATTCTTCAGGTTTAGGCATTAGGGCTAGGTTAAATTTAGGTATAAATATTAGGTTATTGGGGTTAAGTTTAGGGAACATTAAGTTTTTGTCTTCTGGTCCCCACAAGGATTGAAATACACAACAGTGTGTGTGTTTTCAGAGATTGTGTTTAGTGTAGGTAAGGGCCGCTAACATGAATTATGATGCTGTGTGTCAGTGTGTGTCAGGACCTCTGGAGAGGTGTATGGAATCCGGGGAAAAGAAGGGAGAAGAAAACTGGGAAACACTTTCAGAAAGAGGTGTGTGTGTATGTGTGTGTGAGTGTGTGTGTGTGTGTGTGTGTGTGTAACGAGGTCACTCCGAAGCAGCAGTGTTTCCGGTTGGGAGAGCTCCATCAAAGCCAAACCCTCTGCTGGGAATACTGCAGGAACTACATGGCACAGCTGCACCACACGCGTATGTAAAGCACACGTAGTCACACAGCAAGCGCGGACCGCACGTGGACAACTCCACCCCAAAAGCCCATCAGAGAAACGGCTGACTGTATGCCAAAAGTCGTTAAGCAATAAAAAAAAAGGTGCCCTTCAAGTTTATAGGGAAATACTGTACTACCGTTTTAGCAGCAGATCCAAATGTTATCAAACACTCTATTAATAAAGTCTGTGGGACCAGCAAGGAAATTAAGACGTTGGGCAGAAAGACATTCTCTAACTTCATAAGGCCGATTATCATATCAAACCCATGTTAATTTGATGAATTATGTATATTCCCACTCTTTCCCATTTTATCTCCAGGGCAGTTTCAACTTTCAGGAAATCAAAGGGCTCAGAGACTAAATATCTTGTGTTATTATTCCACTGAACCCCAGATACCATCTTATCTCACACGTTCATTCGCTCTCTGTCATATCGGAATACAGAGGCAATAATATCCATAGGGAGAACTAATGGAGACCTCTGTACACCGCGCAGTACAATACTAAACGAGGTCTTTTCACACTAATACAGATAATGCACCCATCCACACACAAACGCAATACCAACTGGCTGCGAACACTAACTAACATATACACCCGGATGGCACCAAACACACCCAGCGAAACTTGATTCCCCATCTCTCCTCTGTAACACCAGACCCTCCCGCCATTTCATTAAACCCCATGCGCACTTACAGCCTCCCTCCCCAGCCCCTCTAATCCAATCCCAGCCCTGGTAATGCACCTTCTGTAATCAAATCAACCAATCAGGGCGCTCGCCGCTGAGACTTCCAGTCACGTGATCCCCTGCGCCAGTCTCGTGTTAGCAGTTAGCGATTCGTGTCGCTCTAATGATATTCCAGCAGTGCATATCCTTAATGCGATTTGGGAAGCCTCAGCCCCCGCTCTCCCCCTTAGCTAACGCTAGCCCCAGTGGATGGCTAATCAGTTTCTAGCATTTCGCCGGGAGACAATGATCCCGGAGTTAGCGCCGGATAATGACAGGCTAACACGATTAGCGCCCCCTCTCCAGACAGAGCCCCAGACCGTGGGCCCTAGTTTGCCCCTCCTGTGGGCTCGCCATCCACTTTGCTACATTACTATGGAGCCTAATGGCTTGTTATTAGGGGCCGTGGAGCAGAGATGGACTGCAGTTGCCATGTTCTTTAGTTACATGGACATTATGTTTAATAGCAGCTCTGTGAACTGCACTGACAGGCCGACATACAGGGGACCATTTGGATAATGCTGTTCCAAAACCCTACTTGTCTTACCCAATAGGACCTCGGTGGTTTCAACAGGTGAAGCTTAGAACTGCGCAGGCTAGCTGTCCAGCGGACTAAACCACTGCCTCCAGTGCACGTGCACTGCAGCAGCACAGGTTCAATTCCCATCTAACGGCACGATTAAAAAACACGTTACTGCCCAGTTAAGCGTAACACGCCTAAGAAACGACATCCTTAAACAAGACAACAGTTGATGCACCATAAGGCAACAGACGGTCAGTTCTACATCACACTGGTGACAGCTGATGGTGTGAGCACGTCAGCAGGTGTAGTGACACAAGGTTGTGTAGAGCACTGCAGAATTGATTGCGGCCAGGGGGTCAAACGAACGACTAGAATGAACAAGTCACAAAAAATGTATTATTGCTTGAGTCAGTAAAGAGGGTTGTTCAATAACTATCATTGGCGAACTGCAGACGACAAGGTCTGTTGAAGATGAGGCAGCCAATCAATCAACTTTTTGCAAGACAACCACCAGAGAAAGACTAAGATTTAAAAATGCAGGAGAGGGAGGAAAATGCACTCAAAGTACAACGCCGTCGCACGCCGTTCTGGGACAGTTAAAATAAGCAAAGGCACCATACAGTATCTGGGGTAGGAACATCAGTCTTTTATTTTAACTTCACAGGCTAATTAATATTCTCCTGATCTAATTGTGATTTTTGTCATTCAGCGCACCGTTGGTGGACTCCCTAAAGGGCTGTGAACACAATGAATATGGATGACCGTTTAATTTCTTAAATGTCCGATGAATTAAAATGCTGCTCATCAAATGTCCGACACCACATTTTTGGAAATTCTGACACACACACAAAGACACACAACCATTGTACTGTAGCTGTTCCCACATCTGGGAGCACCAGAGAGTGATCCATTTCATCTGTAGCTATCAGTAGGCCGTATCATCACATGAGCTAATGGACCAGGCTAATCTGGGGTGGATTCAAAGGCACGGGTTAGCATGTGGCTAACGGGACAACTCTCAAATGGACTGATAGGGTTAGTGGGTACTGAATGGTTGAGTTTGTTTGCTACGAAACGGAAGACAGGAATGGACTACATACTCTCAAGTCATTTTCTGTTGAAAATTGTTTCTTGATAGTATACTTTAACAAACATGACCCTAGTGTTACAGGTTTACAGAAGTACCAGAAAACAACACGAGTAAAAATGTTCTATTTTTTTTTTCACCCGTAAGACAGTAACCTTGGAGGTCACTACATAAAGATGTCAAAACCTCCATAAACAATGGTTTTCTTACAAGCCAAACCTGACCAAGACAATTAAACATTCTACAGTGAATCAACATATTGGGGGATGGGGACTAAATAGTCTTTGCAATGGCATGTGATGTGAACTTACTTGAATTTTGCATTGACTTCGTCAGCGGCCTTTTGGTAGTTCTCGGTGGTGACCTTGTAGAACTGAGCACTCTGGGGAGAAGAAAAGGGAGAAAGGAGAAAAACAAAAAAATAAATGCCATGTCAGAATCAGATTAGACCTCTTACATAAAACAGATAAGGCAATTTATTCACGTCCTCCAGGGCCCAGGACGATGCTCTCATCGGGGCGTGAGGAAACATTTAAGCGGAGGTAGGCACCCCTTGTCTTTCTCCCCAACTTAATTCATTTCCACATTGCTTTTTAGATTTAGTCCATCCTTTCTAATATGGACAATATCAAAGTGTCAGTTACTGTCCATTTTGGTCAACCAAACATGCTTTCAGTTCAGTCGGCATCATTGTCAGCAACATATTTTTCAGCAAAAACATTGTATTTGCAAAAGCGGAAATATGAAAAAACATCTAATATATTCTTGTACACTGTATACAGTCAATAGCACTAACTTCATCCCCCTTTTGTATAGAATAGTAAATTCTATATGAGTTGGTTAACATTTATATGCAAACGATTAAAGAGGCATAAACCTCCGTTCACACCAGCACCAATAGTATTAGGGTTCAATATAAAAGGTGGAGGGGTAACCATGGCGACCTGTTATCTGACCACATTTGAAGCGGTAAATGACAATGTATTTAAGATGTAATTCAGGTTGAGCACTTTACTATGCCTTCTATTGTTAGGGCTCACCAGAGGGACGGCTGGTACTATGGTTGACTGGGACCTCATCACAAACTAGATTATTAAACCAGTCCATCCTGAGCCATCCCCAAACAACCCCACGCGCCCACGCACAGACACGCCAAAGACCAGAAACAGCCATAGCATCACCAAACACGTAACATTTGCCGAAGAACCAAGGACCTCTTCCCGGAGTACACACAAAACATGAAAACCTGATTCATCTAAATCAATAGACTTGCTGTCTCATCAATTATGATAATTTTCACAAGCGTATAGATGACTTAATAGATTATCAAAACACTGAAACTTAACAACATTTTGATTTACTAAAACAAGAGCCTGAGATAACGAGGACCCAGTGTGTCAAACCGGGCCTTGCAAGAGGGACAGTTTTGTATTCAATGTGAAAAAATAGACGAACGAAAGATATTAAGTCTGACAACCTCATGATGAAAGGCATCGGTCAGTAAGTCAAATGTATCCACAACATAAATAAAATGTAATACAACAGTTACATCCATGGTCAAATGTTTTAGGGACATGATATGAAAAAGATTGGCTTGTTTTGTCGGTTATAACGTGTTGGTTTAGCCTCCACAAATGCTAAATGTAACGTTTGGAAGGTCAAAGCTAAATGACAAATAAACTAGTCATTTAGCAGGGGCTTTATTCCAGAGCACCATACAGCAACAATTGGCGTTAAGTCCCTTGCTTTAGGTAAAAACATAGTTTCCTCGTTTTCAATTCCAGGATTTAAACCAGAAATCTTTTGATTACTGGTTAAGTGCTCTAAACACTAGGCTATCTTCCTTGGATCATTGTGTAGGGGACGATTTCATCATTCACTGATCCCTTGTCCCATCAGTTCATTTAATTTACACCCTGTCCAATCAACATTCACTATAATATAAGTGGAGGAGCCATTTATCATTCTTTTTATTGGGTCAATATAAATGAACAGGGGAGCTGTGGGGATCAATACTCATGTTTTCTGCTTAGAGATGACATGACAAGGACAGACATGATGGGAGCCCACGTTATTATTAACTAGCTAATTAACCACCGTTAACAGGTACTGTACATCAATTACATTGCTTTAAATATGAAATTAGGAAGAGCAAAGAATGTGTTAGATTAACAAATATTGCTCCACATGACTCATATACTAACGACTTAATTAACTGTAATAACATGCCTCATATATTTATTTACCAAGTTTAAAAGAAAACCTTTAAAAGAAAGGTTTCGGCCATTGAAAGGTGTCAGACCTTCACGATGTGTAAGATCGGACTGGTGTCAGGGCTACAGACCGATGTGGCTGCGTTACAACTAAGATGTAACCAGGGCTTGACAGTGTGTGTGTGTGATGTGTCATTAAGTGTTTCTGTGACAGTGGTGGCCATGATGTTGTGCGTGTCTCTGTGCGGAATACTAAGTGAAAACTAATAATACCTGGATAATTGGCAGCGCCTGCCACTAATCAGCTTCCTAATCCGCCAGGGAGCACAAAAGGCCACGTGGGACAGTGATTGGAGGACACACACAATCACAGACACACACATACACCCACACACCATTGAATGTGCACAGAAATACAAACCCCTAAATGCGCACGGGAATACACACGCACGTATACACAGGCATGCACGTATGTATACACACGCACGCACGCACACATTCAAATATGAATGCAGACATGCACACACAGACATACGTAGAGCCCGTGCAAGGAGACAGAGTGCGAGACAGAGCAGAATGCAATTTGTGAGGCTGTTGTGCGTGATTAACGAGAGGGGCTCAGACTGTGATTTCCCCCTGCCGTCCACTAAACTGATTTAGAGGAGAGCAGAGGGCCTGCATCAACGCGGATTAGAGAAACACACCACCCTATGTTGATTTGGGTGAATCACTTCAGGAGTCCCAAAAAAACACCACTATTTCGGGAGAAAAATACCTCTGTTGTGATTCCGGACCAATTAGGTATGATTAGCGTCACACCATACAGAGCAGTTTCCCTTAAATATTAACCACAGTCTAGTTGAGAATGCCCTGCTTGTCATCTTCCCCGAGCGTTTATCTTTCCTTCTGGGCAACAGAACAGACTTCCCAGAGTTTTCCCAGACAGCAATCACTCTTTTCTATCCTATTTACACTGAACAAAATTATAAACGCTAAACTTTTGTTTTTGCCCCCCATTCATCATGAGCTGAACTCGAAGATCTAAGACTTTCTCTATGTACACAAAAGGTCTATTTCTCTCAAATATTGTTCACAAATCTGTCTAAATCTGTGATGGTGAGCACTTCTCCTTTGCTGAGATAATCCAGCCACCTCACAGGTGTGGCACATCAAGATGCTGATCAGACAGCATGAGTATTGCACAGGTGTGCCTTAGGCTGGCCACAATAAAAGGCCACTCTAAAATGTGCAATTCCATCACATACATCCAACCGGCCTCACAACCGCAGACCATGTGTAACCACACCAGCCCAGGACCTCCACATCCAGCATCTTCACCTCCAAGATCGTCTGTGACCAGCCACCCGGACAGCTGCTGCAACAATCGGTTTGCATAACCAAAGAATTTCTGCACAAACTGTCAGGAACCGTCTCAGGGAAGCTCATCTGCATGCTCGTCGTCCTCATCGGGGTCTCGACCTGACTGCAGTTCGTCGTCGTAACCGACTTGAGTGGGCAAATGCTCATATTCGATGGCGTCTGGCACTTTGGAGAGGTGTTTTCTTCATGGATGAATCCCGGTTTTCACTGTACAGGGCAGATGGCAGACAGCGTGTATGGCGTCGTGTGGGTGAGCAGTTTGCTGATGTGAACGTTGTGGATCGAGTGGCCCATGATGAATGGGGGCAAAAACAAAAGTGTTGCGTTTGTAATTTTGTTCAGTGTACATCCTTGCGAGACGTTTACCTCGTCTGTGGGTGAATACATTTTTTTAAATTTAAAAAGGCTGGTGGGGGGTGGGTGTCTTAGACAAATGAAGTCATTATGGCACATGCACTCAGTGATATGGAGAAGACAGAGAACAGGGAGAGAAATGAACCGGCGCCTTGAATTAAAAAGCCCTCTCCTCCGCCACATTTAATGAGTAAAACAAATAGAGCTGTGGTAATGGCCTCTGCCCATTATCTGTTGCGTGGGAGGGAGGCACGGGGCCCGGGTTGTGTTTGGCTGAGGTGGTCACTGTGTCTGGGCCCTGATGAAAAGATGAGAGGAAGTGGCATCACATCAAACCCCACAACCGGCCATGAAGCTGGTGGGAACGGAGTTGGCCCGCTGTCTGAGTCCCTCCACCATGGCCGGGACGGCAGGAGGTACTGAGGGGACAAGACAGCCCGCTAGTCTCAGTTCTGGTGACGGATGAACACTGAGAAGCTGGTGATTCACTTAAAAAACACCTGTTCAGAAATAGTTGCTATAATAACAAACCACCTAAGAGCAGAGGTTGTCTCATGCAAGTTTGTTAGACGTGTGCAGAGAACAAAATACAAGAATGCCTACATATTCTTACAGACAGGGAGGGACAAATAGTTAGACAGGCTTCCAGGAGATATAAGACATCCTTTAAACATAATGTCAAGCAATAGCAACAGGAGCAGAGACCAAAGTCCATGTTAGTAGTTAATGTGGGGTATATTCTCTCCCTTTGGTGATTTATGACCCCGGGGGGCGGGGCTTCCGCCCCCCAGTTTGATTTGACAGGTGGGCGGGACAGGAGCAGAGACCAAAGTCCATGTTAGACAGTCATATGAATGTGCTTCACTCACAGGACCAACACCTTACATTTCCTGCTTCCATAACGTACTAGTTTTGGGATGTGAGTGTCTGATACTATATGGGGAATACTTATGATTTCCACTGATGGAACATAGGCTTTCACGAAATTGACGGAAGTTTCATGGCTTGTGTTTCTGGCAGTGGGTGACCGCTTTAAACGAATGGGGACATCAGCATTTGGGTTTGGAAAGTAGCAGGTTACTAGAGAAGCAGTTACTGAGGACCAAATCACACATAGTCACCGTTGAAACCCGCCATAAACAAACCACATAGGTTTGCTCCATTCTTGTTGGGGTTGTGTCGTTGTTACTTCCACATATTGTACATTTTAAAGCAGATGCAGAAAGTCAATCACGGGAAGTGTAGGCATCGTTGAAAAGTAAAGACACCGTTGTCATGTCACGACTACAGATACTTCTACTCCCAGTTAGAAAAGTATATCGATCAGGGAGTGGGGAGAATAGGAGCCATTACTGGGAAAAACGCTCCATCTCTATATCTTTTCCTTTCACACGGGAGTCTAACTTTGCTTGAAGGACTGTGTGGCAGCAATTGTAACCATGATTGTCGCCCCGCGGGAGAGAGGTAGAGAGGAAAATCCAATTTCTTCAATAGAGATGGTATAGAGAGAGTAAGAGATTAAAATGAAGAGAAATAAAACAGTGAGAAAGAGTGGGACAGAGAAGAAAGATGCGTGAGCAACAGACTTGTCGTCGACACAAACAAAACTGAAGAAAAAACGGGAAAGAGGGAATAAAAAAGCATCAGGGAGAAAAATGCACAGCGCACAGATTGTTAAATATGAGATTGTTTTGCAGCAGGTATTGAGTGAAAATGTAATAAATATATCTATATATTGTTTTCAGAGGCAATTTGGCCGTTGTGGCCAATGAGCACAGCCTATGGTGCGCTGAGCTGTCCAGGCTCTGGTGAGGGCCTGTCACAAGGAACCCTCTGATGAATGGCTGGGTTGGATTGAAAGAGACGTGTAATATATATCAGACTTTTATTCTCCCCCTCTCTGGCGTGCGTGTGAGAGTTGCTTACAGTGAGGGTATAATAAAGGAAAAGAGCAAGAAGTAAAAGGATGGAAAGCGTGAATGAGAAAAGGAAAAGGTTAAAGGCTATGTAGGAAGAATACGAGAGACAGAGAAACAGAGAGAAAGCAAGAGAGAGAGAGGGAGCAGGAGAAAGATAATAAAGAGAGAAGGATAGAGAGAGAGAATAGATTAAAAGACAAATTGAGAGAATGGGTGAGAAGGTGAAGTTGAAAGAGACAAAATATGTAGGTATTAAGACATAGAAAAGGATAAAGTTAAAAAAAAATGAGAAAAGGAGAAATGGAAAGAGAAGTGAGTCTGAGATTTTAACCATACTGTCACTGGGACCTGATCCAGGAGCTACACACAGGATAAAAAAAATTTCCAAAACATGTGGAGTCACTACTCCTATAAACATCACCTGTGATTAAAGATGACCTTCCTCACCTCCTCATCCTCCATCTAGATCTTGCTCCTCAACCGCCTGGCTGAGAGTCATCCTCCTCAACCCGTTTCCTCCCACTCACAGGTTCATAATAATGCTTGGCAAACATATGGCGTCTAACACATTAGACCTTCCCACGTGTGTCAAACCATTCCCTCGACCCTACTGCAGCCATTACCACAAGCCTGTCCTCCCCTTCACCAGCCTCCGGTGCTCCATCACCCCTCCCGTTCCTCTCTCCCCCTCCCGCTCGTGATGTGTGAAGGTGATTTGTTGTCACAGTGTGGGGATATCGAGCTGGGGCCGTATAGCTGATGGATGACCGACCCGACTGATCGCTCACCATGTCAATACGCGGTGACACAATGGAACTGGGCCCGGGTCAGTCCTACGATCACAATTGCCACTGCTGCCGCTGGCGGCACGGCACTGACGGCTCACCGGGCCACTGTCTCTCAGGACCAGTACCAGTCATCGCGTCAACTCCCCGGTGCTTACGTCTTCAGTGCCGTCAGCATTGTAGTCAGTCTCTGTGGCATGGCAGCCATTCATTACTCTAACAGTCAATCCAAACAACATTAGTCCTATGGTCTCAACCAATCACCATACAGTATCAGGTCAGTCTAAATCCCAGTTTAATCCCATTTCCTACATGCATCATGCCTCATCACAGGACTGTGTCTGTATTGTGTTGCTAGAGTTTTCTCTGGGTGAGGGGATACAGTTATACATGTAGGCTGGTCACAGTTCTAAGCTGGGGCACTGTGATTACTGCTAGGTTACCCCTGGGGTACGGTGTCTACCGCTAGGTTACCCCTGGTGTACTGTGACTACCGCTAGGTTACCCCTGGGGCTCTGTGACTACCGCTAGGTTACCCCTGGGGTACTGTGACTACCGCTAGGTTACCCCTGGGGCTCTGTGACTACCGCTAGATTACCCCTGGGGTACTGTGACTACCGCTAGGTTACCCCGGGGCACTGTGACTACTGTTAGGTTACCCCTGGGGCACTGTGACTACTGCTAGGTTACCCCGGGGCACTGTGACTACTGTTAGGTAACCCCTGGGGCACTGTGACTACTGCTAGGTTACCCCAGGGCACTGTGACTACTGTTAGGTTACCCCGGGGCACTGTGACTACTGTTAGGTTACCCCAGGGCACTGTGACTACTGCTAGGTTACCCCGGGGCACTGTGACTACTGTTAGGTTACCCGGGGCACTGTGACTACTCTTAGGTTACCCCGGGGCACTGTGACTACTGCTAGGTTACCCCTGGGGCACTGTGACTACTGCTAGGTTACCCCGGGGCACTTTGACTAATGGCAGGAAGGCAAGAATGTTTTGGTATTTGACCGTTCTTACCCGACTAAGACGTGTGTGTGTGTGTGTGTGTGTGTGTGTGTGTGTGTATGCGTGCGCGCGTGTAGGCACCGCACAGAGGTTTTACTAACCCGTTGGGGAAAGGTCCTGTATTTCTCCATTTTGTTAAGGAAAGCACGCGTACGGGTCACGTACGGTCCATTAAGAGAGCTCATGTGATGTTGTCAAAAAGAAAAACAGGTTTGCCCCCTAATCCATCCCTAAGACACCAACCCTACTGAGAACAGTGTGAAGACCATTGTCAGATAAAACTTTAGAGGACAAATGTATGCAAGGCCAAGTGCACGACCCCATCTCTCTCTCATCTCTCGATGAAGACTCCCCCCTTCCCATCCTGATGAAGACGCCCCCGGGACTCAGCGTGAGGGTGTCAGTGTTAGCACACTAAACCACGTCTTTGACCTCTGGAACACTACGTAGGTCATGGGTCTGGCTGGGAGCAGCAGGCTGGTGTGTCTGTAGGGGCCGCAATGCAACCTGGGTATGTGTGTGTGTGTAGGATCTGATCTGGTGGTGGGGGGAGGGTCGGGGGGATCACACTGTGAGCAGCATGACAGTTTTACTTTGAGGACAAAAACCCATGCCAGATGGACAGCAGTGGAGAGGAAGTTTTAGGATGTTTCCCTTTGTCTTCAGTCTGACTAAACACAGTGGGGGTTTATGGTGCAGAGAAAGAAGGGGGGGATAGGGCTGGGGGGGGCAAAGTGAGATAGAGGGGAGAGAGGAGATAGAGCGAAGGGGGAGAGAAAAACGAGAAAAAGAGGGGAGAAGGAGGTAAGGGGGAGAGAGAGACGGGGTAGGCGGGGGTAGAGAGTGAAATAGTGGAGGAGTAAGGACAGAAGGGGAGAGAGAAATACAAGGAGGGACAGGGAGAGATGGAGGAGGAGAGAGGACAGAGACGGAGGACACAGAGCTGCAGGGAAAACGTGGTGGTTAGCTGGGAGATGCCGTGTTGAGGGAAGTGTGTGTCTGTCAACAGACAAATGATGCCGGGAAACAAAAGATGTTCATTGTAATATACATTTTAGTCTTAGAGTTTATTATCAGTCTACGAAAACTCAGGACAAAACGTTCAACTGTAGTTCAACAAGGTTCTTAGTAGGATGGAAGCCAGTCTAAATACTCCCGATTCAATAGAAAACCATATAATAACTCATTTTAAAGTTACTGTCTCTTTACTTTCTTTAAAATAAAAAAACAGTAACAATACTAATGTAAACTAGACACATGGAACACATGTACTGCTGAATTCTAGTGTTTCCTTACCCTGTCCTCCAGTCTTGCCACCTGCTCTCTGTAGAAGGCTTCCTGTTTCTTCAGCTCCTGGTCTCTGAGCTCCAACTGCTTGGCCTATACATATGAGAGAGACAGACAGTGAGTGAGTGAGTGAGTGAGTGAGTGAGTGAGTGAGAGAGAATTGCATTACTATAGCTTTCAGTCAACCATTACCCCAGAACACAGAAGATGTCACTAAACTCTAAAGAATCCAGTTCCAAGAAGATACAGATCATGGAAAACAACACGTTCTACTAACAAAACCATGAGTGGGCCCAGTGGAGGAGGGCCCAGACTAGGGACATGGAGGAGGGCCCAGACTAGGGACGTGGAGGAGGGCCCAGATTAAGGACGTGGAGGAGGGCCCAGATTAAGGACGTGGAGGGCCCAGACTAGGGACGTGGAGGAGGGCCCAGACTAGGGATGTGGAGGAGGGTCCAGACTAGAGACATGGAGCAGGGCCCAGGCTAGAGAAATGGAGCAGGGCCCAGACTAGGGACGTGGAGGAGGGCCCAGACTAGGGACGTGGAGGAGGGCCCAGACTAGGGACGTGGAGGAGGGCCCAGACTAGGGACGTGGAGGAGGGCCCAGACTAGGGACGTGGAGGAGGGCCCAG
>JACXGI010004620.1:38375-52849 GCA_016801175.1 Esox masquinongy | reverse complement strand
TCTTAATTGGCCAGCAAACTCGCCTGACCTTAACCCTATAGAAAATCTATGGGGTATTGTGAAGAGGAAGATGCGATACGCCAGACCCAGCAATGCAGAAGAGCTGAAGGCCACTATCAGAGCAACCTGGGCTCTCATAACACCTGAGCAGTGCCACAGACTGATCGACTCCATGCCACGCCGCATTGCTGCAGTAATTTAGGCAAAAGGAGCCCCAACTAAGTATTGAGTGCTGTATATGCTCATACTTTTCATGTTCATACTTTTCAGTTGGCCAACATTTCTAAAAATCCTTTTTTTGTATTGGTCTTAAGTAATATTCTAATTTTCTGAGATACTGAATTTGGGATTTTCATTAGTTGTCAGTTTTAATCATCACAATTAAATGAAATAAACATTTGAAATACATCATCTTCTGTTACTGGAAGTATTGACCAGAACTGATTCCTCCTCTTGACATCACTTTCTAAAGAAAAAACTGTCCCCTGTGGCCGGTTGTTTTTGTTTTTTGCAATCAAAAGAATTGCCAGAGTCAGTCAGGAAGTGTCTGCTTCAAATTTGCATAGAGCAGAGCTGAAGTTTTCTACTGCTCTAACTGTAGGTTTCGTGCTGCTCACCTTCCAACAATCGCAGGTCCATTTCTGTGAGCCCTGGTTGAAAGTGAATGTGGGCAGAACGTCTGCCGAATCGGCTGTCGATAAATAAAACCTCTGCCCTATGTTATGCATATTTAAAGTGGCCACCAATGGGCAATGATCAATCATATTCTCTTTCTGAAACAAGTGCATGTAAATCATAAATAAATAATAAAAACCCCAACAAAATTACAAATCCGAACTTTGAGAGAATAAGGCATTATTTCTATATACTATTCATGGACCCCTCATAAAAATATTTAATATGGCCATTAACTTAAAATCAACATTCAAGAGGATACTATATATGCTGTCGTGCTACGCCATTTTATATGGCCAGTGCTGGTGTCTTGTGAAATATTAACTTTTGGCCTTGTGGAAAATGAGAATGGTTGACTCAGATGTGTCAGAGGTTTTCAGGGAGAGAAGAGGAAGACAAATTGTAACTGTACACAAAAATTGGAAAGGTGACACTTGAAGTACCTCTATTGAACAGTTTTTGTATGGCCAATTACCTTTTCATATCTGAAATGACATGATGATCCATTTCAACACGTCATTGCAATTTTGGAAAACACAATTACATTCAGTGTGAACATATACCAACATATCCCAGTGCTATTGGTCCTGAAGGACTCACGCTTACGTTTAGTACAAACATATGATAAGTGCTGTTTACTTAACATCAGAAACTGGCCGCTAGGGGCTGTTATAAACGTATTCAGCCCCTAGCGGTTTAACATATAGTAAAATAGACTGGCTGTTTGCCAGGGTGTTGTGATCGGGGATGGTGGGCGGGTGTTTCAGTCCGATGGTTGCAAGTTCGATTCCTGTGTGAGTTGAGACATTTTTTGTTCGGGAATTGTTTCCGTTTTTGTAACCTTACCCTAAATATTCATCCTAACCTCAGTACTGTGATGCCTAATCTTAACCGTAGCCTAACCTTAATCCTAACCCAAACTTCTTTAAATAGGTTATTGGGTGGAAATGATTGTGGTTAGAACCGTATCCTTCTGCAAATAATACCTGCTTGCCTTTTGTGCATACAGACAGGCCAACAGAGATCACTCACCTGGAGTCAGTATTTGCAAGTTACAATATTCAGGTAGATAAAAGAGCAAAGATGAGCGGTTGGGACATAGCCAAGCATCAGTTTTAGAACCTTCATCAGGGATGGATAGTACAGCTGGTTTACTTTTTCAGAAGCTTGAGATTAAATAATTTGTGGTTTGGGTTGAAATCCAAGAACATACTTGCCAAGGAAAGTACTGTAGATAGCAGAGAAATCTGTACTCCCTCGCTAAGACAGACTGTATCAATGGGATACATGTCAAATCATTCTGTCCTATTTGTTAAACCTAAAAATATTTTGCGGTGTAACATATATGTCACTCATATCCCAGCCTTGAAGGGCCAATGTGAATTTATAATAGTTTTCATAATGTGAATAAAACTCTATCACCTTGGCCTATATACTGTACACTGTATCCCATACAGACCGCAAACGTCTTTGAGAAGAGGAAAGGAAGACATACATATTTACAAAGTGGATGAAAGTAGGCATTGTTAGGAAAGGCAGAAACCACAGAAGAGATGATACTGTAATGATGTAGCCATTATTGTAAATAAGGGCTTCCGGTGTTGCACAGCTATCTTACAGTCAACCCATGCATGATTAGAACTGTTTCTAAAACACTTCTGATGTCTTGAACTTTTTCCAGACTACACATACTCACTTGATTTGCAAAGCCATAATTAAACTCAAGGAACCCTGACACCTAGCCTTTTATTCCGTCAGGCGACTCAAAGTTAACACTAACTTTCTAAGCAATGTAGGGACCACGAGTAAAGTTCCCTGTGTGTTAACATTTTGGGTTGTCTTATTCCCCACTAAACGGGGCGGTGTCAGCGCATCTCAGACTAGTAAACACGAAGAGTCAGGTTGCTCTCTGTCAGCCACAGTGTAATAACGTATTTCAGAATAACAGGGTAGCGTGGGAGACAAACAAAGCTGTGGATGGAGAGAGTGTTGGACAGCAAAGCTAGTGAAATCGTTAAATTCTGCAAAAACCTAGACTTTCCTCTCTCTGTCTCTGGAGCTGGATTTGATACAGGGATTATCTCTCTCCATTCTCTCTACCTTCCTCTTTCTCTCTCTTTTTCTCTCTCTCTCCTTTTCCACTGTGACAGGGACTGTCACCTCGGACAGCTGCAGCAGGGCGATTTCACTGTCACAGAACAAGAATCTCCGCTACACAGATGTTCTCCATTGACAGTATGGGGGAAAAGGAATGCCTTTCCCACTCTGTCACACAAAACTGGGAGGTTACCCATTTTTGTTCAACATTTTCTGCAAACCTAACTAAACCCTGTCACAACATATTCTCTGGTTAAATGTGTATCTTCAGCTGTGTTAGTAAGATTGGCTAACCCTCCCAATATCAACCTCCTAACTTTGACATGAAAAGGCCTGGACGTTGTCAGGTATGACCATAAATGAGTTTGACCCCTCAAAGAAATCCACTTCAAAGTGTAAATAGCAGTATTGGGATTCACCAAAGCTGAGTGGCAGCCATTATAATGACCAACCATAATGACACTCTGAGATGTGAAACCATTTGAGAGGTTAACCAATCATATAAATATAGCAGCCAGCCAAATGGCTTCAACATTCAAATCTTTTTTTCTTCCTTTGATCAGACCTGCCTGTCCACATTTCTAATCTGCATGTCTCAGACAGGCATACAGCTACTAGTCTGATATTTAACATAACACGTTCCAAGAACCCTTTTCAAATATAGTGACTACGCTGTAGACTCATTTTGCTTATTCTGCATGGATAGATAGTTTGAGATTAACAGGGGCTGAGCTGGGGCCGTGCCTGTTTTGCTCTACGACGCTCACAAGCCCCAAGGGAGTCGTTACAAGCTAAGGAGTTCTTCTATAGTAAAAGATCATAGGCAGTACGAGGGCATACTGTCTAAAATACTGCATCAAGCACACATACCTAGTTGCTGTCATTAACTGAAATCCACACAGTGGTCACTGATTAGTTGGACATTATTTTCAGACTGAGCAAAAAAAGGAGTGTTTTATTATAATAATTTTATCCGGTTATTGTTTGGCTCACCTAATTTTGTATTGACTTGCCTCAATAAAACTGAATGCAACTGTTTATCCCAAACTTTCTGATCTACTTATAGCCCTGAATGTCCTAAAAATCCATTGGTGAAACACTTAAATGTGAGTCTACATATGAGGGCAGAGGAAACAGACAAATGAAATAAAAATAGAAAATACATGTAATTGGGTTTCTGGGATTCAAAGCATTAAATCAATTTTGCTTCCAATTCGCCTTGGCACCATCAGAAGTTTGGAGACACCAATGCTTTCAGTGGATTGGATAACTCTGTCTGTTGCTCTCCTTTTCCCTAGTCTCCTCCTGTGTACAGTATTATGGTCTCATAGTACGTACAATTGTTGGATAATTCTAAAAAGTTGTCTATAATCAAACAATCAAATTAAAATCAAACTCATTATTTTGCATACATAAAAAGACATAAATCAAGTCATAAAAGACAGGATACTTTGTTGCTGAACCAGCCTTTGTAACACAAATGTTCACAGTGTTCATCAAAGTTGTCATCTCTCTTATTGAGGGAAAACGCAGGCACTCCATGACAAATAATCTAGGTCTGCTTACAATACATTGATAAAAAAAAGAATGTCTGCTCAGTGTTTTGTCTCCTCTCGAAAACAATTATATTTTGATACAGCTTTCATGATTACATTTTATTTGAAAGTGGTGAAAGTCCTGAGCCAAACCCTAAATCAAAGGTTAAGTTACTGGCGGTGGCATTGGTCAGGAACTGAAAATAAAAACAACCTTCACTGTGAGAAGGGAAGGCTATGCCTGGGTTATAATAAAAGAAAACATAAGAAATCATTGTTTTTATATTTCTAAATATGGGTGTTTACAGGCAACAAAAGCACATTCATCTTGATCCATGAGCATATAAGCAGTATGCATCAGGGAGATGAGCTGCTTTTCCGCTGTAAAAGTGCATGACATAATGACTAACCACTTTATTGCTAAAACTTGGGGTTGGTCATACATATCCCTGCCTAAAATTTGTTGTTGTTGATCTCATTTTAAGGACACATCTCACATATTTCCATCTATCAGATCTGAGCACAAGCGAGCTGATGTTAGACTGCTAAATTATCAATCACTGAGCTTGCAAAGAACTGCGAGCTGGTTTGAAATTGACAATGGATGCGCGTTTTGGCCTTAACGCTAGGCGAAAACAAAGAGTTTTAGCTTAGGTCTCACTGGGGCATTGGGCACAGCAAATTTCTGAGGACAAAGTAGTGATTATATTGTTGTGGATGACCTTTGTCACATCCAAAGAGGAAGTGCGCATCATCAGCATGTACTAATAAGGACCTGATGAAATGAGTGTTATTTATATCCAGCATCTGTAGCACCCAGGCTTGTGCTGTCGGTGCAAACTGACCTTTTAGGATATTATAAAATCGTAGAGATAGATTATTGCACCAGATAAGTCACTCCCTATGCAATTCAGATACACTGGTCTCCACCAGTCTCAAAGATTGAATGTTTTAGTCTTTTTATCTCACTACATATTATCACTTTGAATATGAGGGTTTTCAGTATGAGTTCAGAAAATGTAGTGGTTTCATTTAACATTTTTCTGATCTTTATTTGAGCTTTCATGCCATTTATTTATGATAACATCTCTGAGTAGCATAAATTATTATTATTGACAATAGAAGGCTGCATATTGTGTGACGTCCTCCTTAACTGTACACAGCCTTTTTCCTCTCTTCTCTCATTTGCCATTCTCTTTTCAGAAGTGCACTACTCTTTATGGCTTTTGAAATCTTTTGGCAGCTTATTGAATTATGAATGTGCAATATTTTTTAAAGCAACGTTTCATCCTCTTACAACTAACCCCACAAGACGATGCTAATTGAGTGAAGGATAGAGAGCAGGTCCATGTTAGGTCCATGGGTATTGAGTACGCATGAAGGCTGCATCCCAAATGACACCCAAAGCGCTCAATGAAAAGAAGTGCACCACTGTATGAATAAGGTGTCGTTTGGGACATGGCCATGGATTCCTGAGTGGCATCACATTATGCCTTTGGGCCTTAGGGTAAATAGGTGTTAACTGTGCAAATGACAACCTCTGGCACTTGACAACAGACAGAAAGCAGAGAGCAACTTATATGGTTCAATCATGGTCAATGATGCAAATTGTCAAGGTGTGTGTGTGTGTGTGTGTGTGTGTGTGTGTGTGTGTGTGTGTGTGTGTGTGTGTGTGTGTGTTCCTGTATGTATGCCTGTGGTGAGTGAGGCCATGTGTGTCTTAGGGTGTGTGTGTGGCAAATAGCGATGACATTAAATATGTTAGTTATTGGTATTGGAAAGTCCACATATTGTAGACAACAGACATGACCATTGCCTGCAACTGGTGCAGTTCCAATATATTATCTTTTGGCAAAAAACAATTGAAAGAAATGGCATCCAACTTAAATCAGTTCAGAATGTATTAAAATGTAAGTAGTTTTCCAAATCAAATTGTGCAATAGTAAATTGTTAACAGCCTCTATGCCCTATAACATACAGTATCTGTTTTGTGTTGTAGCATAAAGCCAGCATGGATAGAAGGCAGGAATAATATTTGCCATACTCTAATAATTATCATGTGCCAGCATATTGCCACGTCTGTGCCAGGGTGATACTTTCACTCCTGTAGATCAGAAATAATTGGATGGTGAAACTTGCATCCAGCCAACCAGAAAAGCAATGCTAAGCAATTCAGGAATTCTTGAAAGACAGGACAATCTTTATCCTGCAAAGAAACATTATTTTGATAGTTGAGAAAATAGATTTAGCAACCAGTACAATTTATAATTAAATGTGGAACAGGAGGTTTGCATTTAGGTGATGACATCGATATACCTTAAAAATAGAAAAGGCAAATCCACCCGTCCACATTGCTGGCCCTAGGCATTTTTCGGCCCTCAACGAGAAGTAGTTTGGGCCCCCCACGTCAAGAACAAAAGAAATGTGTGGAAATTAAATGTGTGATTGGAATTTCATGGCTAACTGAGGTATGACAGTGATTCTACACAGAGTATGCACATATAAACAACACATTAAACATTCAGCTGAAAATGGGAGGTTTAGAAAAAGTGTATTATTTGCAAGTTTCACAATGCGTCTTTAAGACTGGAGTCAGCCCTGCCTTTCAAATAAATGAAAATGCTGGCAATCTGTAATGCATTTGTCCAACAGCTGCCGTTTCCATTACACATGTAACAATGTTTTTGGGGAAGCCCTTTTCTTATGTGAACACATGCCTTATGCTAGCATTATACACCAAAACACTGCGTACGCTTTGATAAAACCACCTAGGTTAATGGCTCTTTTCCCCAGTATCTGCCTGAGAGGCAGTTGCAAAACATAAAACATTCTGACTTTTTGACCTTTCACAAACCCATAACCCCTGCATTTTAATCAATAGAGCCTGAAACGAAAGAAAATATAATGGTACCCGTTATCTTTTTGAAAGATATATATTCAGGCATTTTTATGGTTTATTGGACAGGCCTATGCTGCAGCAGTATATATCCACTGGAGGCAATGGCTCAGACCCATGGACACCTAAGTCCTCAAGGACCTGTTATCTTAAAGGATCATATCATGTTTTTTTTTCAACTTGATGTTATTTGTTTCCTCACCCCAAAAAGGGTTTATGGGCCAAGATAAGCAATAGACCATGGTTCTGATTTCTTTTAATAATTTAACGTCATGCTTGTAAACACTGTCCAGAATGTCTGTTAGCTTTTCATGTACCATTTCTTCAATTGCTAATGGCACAGTGTGTTTTCTGCAGCGGTTTAACCACCGCCAAAATTTCCATAATTATTGTTACAACATGAAATCAAAATGGATTTGATTAGGTATTTTTTTACTCTGACAAAAATAATGTCGAAGTAAATAAATTATTGCAAGAGAATCGCAGTATTCAACGTCTTTGCTGTGACAAACCTAAACAAGCTGTGATTTCAACCAGTTGACTTTAGAATTTAGTAATTAGCTGAATGGAGATGACTTGTATGCAATTCAGTGTTTTACAAGATTTCAGTTTAAATATATGTCTCTGAGGTCCCACAGTTGTTTAGAACAATTCCTAAGAAAATGACATCATAAAGAGCAAGAAACATTCAAAACAAATCCAGCACAAGGATTTTCAAAAGCACCAATCAGGGGTAGGATATATGAACATCTCCAAGGCACTGGGTATCCCGCAGAGCACAGTGAAGTCCATTATTATGAAATGGAGAGAATATGGCACAATGGTGAATCTGTCAAAAACAAGCCATAGTTTGTTTCTGGGCAAAAAGGGCACTATTTAGGGAGGCCACCAAGAGGCCTATGGCAACCCTAATGGAGTTACAGTCTTCCACAGCTGAGCTGAGAGACACTGTACATTCTGCAAAAATAGCCCGGGTGCTTCACAAAAGTGGTCTTATGGGAGAGTGGCAAAAAGAAAGACCTGATTAGATCAAAATTGAGCATTTTGGCATCAACGCTAAGCGCTACGTTTGGCACAAGTCTAACACTGCAGATCATTCTGAGAACACTATCTCTATCATGAAGCAGAATAGTGGCAGCACCATGTTAAGGGGATGCTTCTCTGCATCAGGGCCTGTGATGGAGGGCAAAATGGATGCATCAAAGTACAGAAAAATCTTGGAAGAAAAACTGTTGAAGTCTGCAAGAGACCTTGGACTTGGGAGAAGATTCAACTTCCAGCAGGACAATGACCTCAAACATACCATTAAAGCCCAACTGGAGTGGCGTAAAACAAAAACAATTATGGACTTTGTGTTGATCAGTGGTGAAAACTCCTAATGAAATCCATTTGGGTCATCCACCAGTGCTCGAGGTTGACGCACAACATTATAGCCAGTGGACACGCGTCTCCACTGGGTTTGATAAATGCTCAATTCCACCAACCATTATCCGCACCCCCTGCTCAAAACATGTTCCCATGGCCACGCCCTCTGTCCATTCCAGACAATTCTAAATGTAGAATTTTTGATTCCGTGCTGTAGAGATCAGAGAACATAGATCAGAGTCACCTTTTTTTCACTCAGTGCATTTACAGTAATCCAGAATTGTACTTGGTGTAATGATAGTAGGTGACATGTAGGGACAGAAAAAATACAATTCTACGTTAGCATAAGCATCAATCTAGATGCAGTTTTGGGTGCAGTATCATGCAGTTCATTCAACAGTTTGGAGGTGGCTTGATGTGGTTAGCATGGTTTTTTAGTCTTGTTGGGACAAATGTCCTGATAGTGGGATTTATTTTGGTAATGTTTGACCTGTTCTTTTCACCGTCTGCCAGAGGATGATTTTAAAAAAAAATGGGTGACTGAGGTGGAAGGTGTCTGCAATGTTTTTGCCTGCACTCTCGCATGCCCTTGAGTAGGACCCCAATGGAAGTCAGAGGGCAGCCAATGATTCTTTCTGCAAAGCCTAGTGCATTTCAGTTTACCTCAGCAGCAGGTGAGTGCATGCCCTACCCAGACGGTCATGGAGGAGGTGAGAATGGACTCCTGGGTCAGGATTGACTTGGAGATCATTGTATTTCAGCTGCTACATCCGTTGGTTTGCCTTCTCAGTGAACAGTCTAGACAGAGTGGCCAGTTAGGTCATCAGCCACTGCTCACTGAGACATTCAGGAAGCAATTAATCAGTAAAGCTAGTGGTATTCAATATGTCCTGATCGCCCCCTCCTTATCCAGTCCGAAATCAGGTCATCTTTTCTGACTGCAGTGGAGGCTGTTTAACATCCTTAAAAACTGTTGTTATCGCAGACTCAATCTAGAACGACTAAAACAACATTCAAGTAGAAATGGTGTATCGTTAAATAACAACGCTGTGTACTCCCTTAGGGGCTGCATCCCACATTCAGGCTCAATATTCTCAGCCTCACAGCAACTATCTTGCGTGTGATTGGAAACCAAAAATTCCCATCTCGGATTAACGGAAGCCAATAAGTGAGAGGAAACATGAATAGAGTGTCTAAGCTGTGCTTCGGAGCACTGAGCTCCTCTTTGATGAGAAAGAAAAGGTGAAGAGTGAGGTGTCAGAGCGAGGGAGCAATCTATTTTTAGGAAGCCTGATTAAACTTGTAATTTCTATACCAAGGACAGACACGAAGAGACAGGTGATTATGTAATGCCTTTAATTAAACAGTGAGACTGACTGTTCAACCTGTTGGCCAATAAAAGTCTGATCATCTTTTTAATTGAGGTTGTAATATATAATTTCCAAGGAAAAAAGGGAAATTAATAGGTTTTAACAGTACATTGTTGCTAGGGTTGGGAAATTAATACATACCAAATAGTTAATACTGCATATGTTTGCTTCTGAAGTCATCCATTTATTGTATTCAGCATATAAGAAATACACTGCACAAAAAAAGTATGTGAACACGTAAATCACACATCGGGTCTCGATGAACGAAATACATTAAAGATCAAAATCTTTACTGTACATTGTGTAATTCATTGAGAACAAAATGACATAACAATGTCAGAGGAAACCAAAATCACCAAACGACTGAGGGCTGGATTCAAACTCACACTGAAAATCAAAGTAAACAACAGTGGGCTCCTGGACAGACTGTGCTTCTACTTGGCGGCGGCAGATGCACCGCTACATAACGTCCCAGAGGTTTTCAATTGGATTCAGGTCTGGGGAACGTGAGGGACAGTCAATGGCATCAATGCCTTCGACATCCAGGAACTGCCTACACACTCTGGCCACATGAGGCCGGGCATTGTCCTGCACCAGGAGGAAACCAGGGCCCACTGCACCAGTGTAAGGAATGACGATGGGTCTGAAGATTTCACCTACTGTAACAGCAGTCAGGGTACCGTCGGCTAGCACGTGGAGGTCTTTGCGACCCTCCAAGGATATGCCTCCCCAGACCATCACTGACCCACCGCTGAACCGGTTATGCTGGACCTTCTACGGACTTGTCCAGCTCTCCTCGTGTAATGGCCCACCTCCTGGTATCTCCTCCATGCTCTTGAGACTGTAATGGGAGACACAGCAAACCTTCTTGCGACGGCAGGTGTGGAAGTGCCATCCTGGAGGAGCTGGACAACCTGTGCCAACCTGAATGGGCTGCAGGTACCACCTCATGCTACCAGTAGTGACAAGGACACTAGCAAAATGCAAAACTAGAAAAGAATCAGTCAGGAAGGATAAGGAGAGAGCAATTGTCTGTGGCCACCACCTGCAAAACCCTTCCATTTTTGGGGGTTGTCTTGCTTTTGCCTCTCCAGTGCACCTCTTGTCATTTTCATTTGCACCAAAACAGGTGACATTGACTCACAATCACTTACGCTTCTTAACTGGACAGATTGATATCCCTGAAGTTTAAATGACTTGGTGTTATACTGTGATGATTGTGTTCCCATAATGTTTTGAGCAGTGTAGTAGTACAAACCCAGCAAGGGATTAGGGATTAAAAAAAATCTTAACAGCAGGGTAAACTGATTTGTATTTATTGATTTTTGATTTTAACAAAAACGTTCCATACATTTTCCTATGGAAGAAGTGGTCAGAAAGTAACTGTCTGGACCCGAATGCCACATTCAAGAGATAATGTTTGTCAAGGGTTTTGCATTCCTCTCCATAACATGACTTCAGTTAATTACTGGTAAATTTAAACTCTTTAGTTTCAGTTATATTAAAAAGCTGACAAACAGGGTGTCGAAAATTTTTATAATCTCTTGAAAAAGTACAATACACTGTAAATAATGAATTCATCGTTTACTATTACTGTTAATTGTCTAATCAATGCATAAACTCACCAAAAACATATTCTTTGACCCTATTTCATATAAAATACCTTTACTACATTATTTGAGGCTTATGTGTTGAGTCTGCCATTGGTTGTGATAAACACAGGGTGGATGTCATTTAAATCATAGAACTTGCAATTAATAAAATATATTTGCTCAAATCACAATTTAGCTTGTTTAGCTCATACAGTTTGAATATACACTTATGTCTAGTTACTACCACAACCATGTCTCCCAGGCCACCCACTGTCTACTTACATTTCCTACCGTCTAATCTTCATTTCAACATTTTCAATAGGTTTCCTATGGAGGACTACAAGTATAATTTATCAGTTAACAATAGTCCCATTAAAGTCAATATTATGTGATGTGTGGACCTTGAACAATCTTTCAGATATTGTTTGAAAGGAAGAATTTTCAGCTAAAACATTTAACCCAGTATTCAAGAGCATGTTGTGTCTCAAACCATTGACTGAAACAATAAAAAACCCTCAAATTATGAAAGAAGCCTAAACTGCAAAAAATATTTTCCAGATAATTTACGTTTAATTCATAAAAGTTTAAATGTTTTTTAGAAGAAGTTTAAACATTGTTTCACAATTGTAAGTGTTCGCATCATATCGCCCAATGTATTGTATCTGCTTCACTAGTTTCTAAATGCAGGTGGTAAGCAGCAGGCCTGTCATGTGGAATTGTTGTCAGAGGAGACAACATAGGCTCAATTTTGGTGTGGTGGAAATCTTAGAAATTTTGGATGAAATGACA
The DNA here is from genome assembly GCA_016801175.1 of Esox masquinongy. NCBI lineage: Eukaryota > Metazoa > Chordata > Actinopteri > Esociformes > Esocidae > Esox > Esox masquinongy. The sequence goes on along the minus strand of JACXGI010004620.1, from coordinate 40,530 downwards.
ATCATCCTTTTTATGATATTTCCACAATGAAATTGTGAAAATGTTTTGTGTATGAGCTAGGTTACACTTAATTTTGACAGTTCCAATGTCCATCTTTAGTGTATGTCCTATTGATAAAAGAAAGTTGGAAGTTGCTTGATAATATTAAACTTTTTTTTATCAATCTTTTGATTAGCAACTGCTTGCAAAGAAGAGGGCAGAGAATGAGAGAAAAGCCTGCCCCTACCAGGTGGCTTGGAGATGATTCTCTATTGCACCACATGCTCTACTGTTGTCCCCCAAGGCTCAGTTCTAGGCACCTCTCTATCTCCATTACGAAGTCACTTGGCTCTGTCATTCTCTCAATATCTCTGCTCAAATGGCTACAGTTTGCATATGGTGTTCTCATACATTTCTCATTCCTCACCCTTCTGACATCCAGGTGTTGTGCATCTCTGCATGCCTGGCATATACAACTCCGCTTGCATGTCAGGCCCACCACCTCAAGCTGAACAAGACGGAGCTGCTCTCCCTCCAGAAAAAGCCATGACTCCTCCGCTAATAGTTGACAAGCTCCTAGCTCCCCAGTGGTGAAACCAGATTCTCACTGAGTTCCTGCCAGTCTTCTAAAAACATCTGAAACTTTACCTCTTCAAGGAGTATCTTAAATTAAACACTTTTGTCTTATATCCTTGCAAAAAAACCCTTCCCGAACAACATTCATTTTGCTGATAAACGTATTGACAAGGAAATGTTAACAATTGTGATATGTGGCTGTCACACCTGGCCACCTAAAAATAAATGCATATGGAAAAAGTGTTTGCTGTATTACTAAAATGTTCATGTAATTCAAATGGATTTACACAGCAGGTGTTTTAAAGCACCCTGCCTGCCACATTGTCAAGCATTTCGAAGAACTGTGAGGAGTAATTTTACAGTGTCATCTGGAATACAAAATGTGTTGCTGCAAAAATAGATGTGATCTGTGTCTATGTTAACATGTCATTAACATTCATCAAGATCACGTGAATATATGGAAGGGTTTCTGTCTTCACTATACAGTAGCATAACTGTAGCATTTGGAAATGCTAATCAAAAGAGTAGCTGCCATTTATGCCCGCCTTTAAGTGAAGAGACTGTTACAAATTTTAATAATGGAGTCTGGAAGCAAATGCAAGGACCAGCGAACTTTACTTGAGTTGACAGCACGAAAAGGTCAACTGACCTGCACACAAGTTGAGAGAAAAGCTGACTTGATAACAAAACACAGAAGAGCACAAGGCTCACTCAGGAAAACCAAACTGGAAACCCAACACGGAAACCACACAACTCTACTTGGCAATCAGACAATAAGTGACAAAGACTGGGGAGAAAAAAGGGGTAGATATAAACTCAGTGATAGGGCAATGGAAACCAGGTGTGCGTAATTGGTAATGTAATTGTTAATCCAGGATTCCATGATATGGGGCGTTTGGTCGGTGATCAGAGGAGTGCCAAACAGGGGTGTTTGGCCGGTGGCAACCACTAGACGGGGGCCACCAAACGTGGGTGCAGGATGGGAGGCAGAACAGGCATGACAGTGACCTTGTGGAGCAATATTTTTTTAAACGCTACTTCTTTTCCTTATCGAAGAGGGAGGACATTTATTTTCAACGCTGAAAGGGTAGAGAGCCAAGGTTAGCATAACCCAAGAACAAAACCTAACCGTGTGTGTCCTGCATGGATATGTACTGCATGTGTGTGTGTGCAGTCAAACCCCTCTATGATGGGCTGACCAATTCAGCCAGTGTAACCCTCAATGATGTCCTGTTCCCTCAGTGGACATCTAGAGGGGTGTGCGTGTACGCATGTGAGTGTTTGAACCTCACAGCTTATCAAAACCAGGCTCCAACACCTGTCTTCAGTGATCATTTGTATGTCAGTGCCACCAACCAACGCGAATGCGCAGCGTATGACAAGGTATGCCACAGCGGGCCATATATCAACTACATGTCTCCTTTATCTTTCTTTCATTCATGTCAACATGTCAGCACAGCTACATACGCATAGGACTGCTTGGGGCCAGCCAGGCGTTGACTTTGATTAGGGAGGCTCCTCCAAGTCCAGAAGGGAATCGGGATGCGTGAAAATGGAACGGGCAGGCATTATGCATTATTTGAATAGGGACTGAGGGGGG
>JACXGI010004620.1:7559-24924 GCA_016801175.1 Esox masquinongy | reverse complement strand
AGAATACAGGACCGTATGAATGCAAAGGGCTTCATATAAGCTGTAGTCTATGATCTATGTATTTAGTGTATTGTATGTTTAGGCATCAATAAAATGCATGTATACATGAACTGTAAGTATCCATCAACTGTAAACTGTAAAAACTCAGACAAAAGACTGAACATTTCAGTCATTAAACATTCCATTCAAGATAGCCGTGCAAAGCTCATTCATTCAAAATGCTTAAATATCAACTTTGAAACATGAAAATACACTCTATGGCCAAAAGTATGTGGACACCCGACCCTCACACCAATATGAACTTGCCACCACTCTTCTGGGAAGACTTTCCACAAGATTTTGGAGTACCTCTGTGGGAATTTGTGCCCATTCAGCCAAAAGAGCATTTGTGAGGTCAGGCACTGATGTTGGACGAGAAGGCCTGGCTCGCAATCGTTGTTTCAATTCATCCCAAACATGTTCAGTGGGGTTGAGGTCAGGGCTCTGTGAGGGCCACTCAAGTTCCTCCACACCAATCTTGTCGAACCTTGTCTTTATGGACCCCGCTTTGTGCACAGGGGCACAGTCATGCCACATCTAGATTTGTCCATCACACTGCCAGATAGTGAAGCATGACTTATCACTCCAGAGAACACATTTCCACAGCTCCAGAGTCCAGTGGCAGCGTACTTTACACCACTCCAGCCGACTCTTGGCCTTGCACGTGTGGATGTGAGGTATACGTACAACTGCCTTGTGGCAAAGGTGGCATCCCGTGACAATGCCACATTTAAAGTCACCCAATTCTTCAGTATGACCAATGTTTGTCTATGGAGATTACATGGCTATGTGCTGGATTTTACGCACCAGTGAGCAATGGGTGTGGCTGAAACACTTGAAGTCAATAATTAGTATGGGTGTCCACATACTTTTGGCCATATAGTGTATTTGCAGTTCTCAGACGTAATGCCTTAACAGAAGCTTTTTGTTGCCCAACAACCCAACACTAATTACCATTGACTACACATAGTAAAAAGTGGCAAATATTCCAGCCTTGGGATTTGAATAGGGTCTGATAGACCTCTTTGAGCATCATCTAAGCTACAACACTGTTTTAACATTAACGTGTTATGAAAATCAAATAAGACAGGTGATCAGGAATTACATTTACAATAGCGTGTTTCCAAAAAACATACAGTTTCACACAGTTTCATTGGAAGTTAGATTAATTTTGTAACGGCTGTTTGAAGGGAACTGAAACATGCTTTCTCTTGGCCGTCAGACTACTTTCAATGTGAGGACCCTGTGAAAAAAGGAAATTCTTCTCCAAAACAATGCCCTTACTAAACCACGACCCTATTCCAGGGTTCCTTCAATAACCCGTTGCTACATTTAACCATTAAATGTTCCTCCAAGTTCCCCCCAAAATAACTGAATGAGCAAATATTATCCATTAACTAACAATGGTTCCTTCAAAAAATTTGACTCTTTGAGGTGCTTCAAAATTCCTTGACTCACTAAAGTGTAGAATATCTTGATTCTAGAATGTCTGCTGGAATAGGTTTATAGATTAACAATGCGGAGTTCTAAAGGATCATATTCAGTACAGGGTAAGTGTCTCATTAGGAGCCAAGTCATCTACTAAACTCTTTTCAATTCCCTGCATAGTTATATTCAAGGTAGGAGGGATTTAAGAGTGAGTGATAGAGATCCAGTGTGAGACCTTTGCAATGGCCCTAGTCTATATCTCTAGTCAGGCATTGACAGCCAGGAAGTTGTCATGTCACCTTTAGTGAATCAGCTGGTTCTATAACCTTGGCTTCAGCGCAAAGGGTTAACAATGTCAATATTAAAGGGCCACAGACTAACTGGTTAACAAAGTTTTTAATGATATTGGATGTTGTCACACACGCATGTAGCAATAGATTTGCCACCCAAACCAAAAAAAGGCAGTGGAAAGAGTTTTCTTTCTACTCAGAATAGTGTCTTGGTATTTGTGTTGGAGACTCCAGGCCTTGTTGGCAATAACTGCATGATGGCCACATGTTTTAAGCCACTGGGCCACACGCAGAGCCCTGCTAAGACACAGCAGGAGAGATAAAACGGCCATGGCGGGGGAAACGCGGATGCAGACCGACGGCGTGAAACAGGATCACAGACGATTGGAGGGCAGCCCATGAAGGAGGGGGTGGAAGAGGGGGAGCATGAGGGGGTGATTTAGGACAGGAGATGCGAGGGCCATGCCACCCCATCAGAGAAGGAGAATTCTGGGACAACAAAGCCTGCCAGCCATCTTCTGAAACAATTAGATGCACAGAGAGAAAAGTTTCTTGGAATTGGAAAATAATTCTTGAACAACTCAATTGTGCTGATGTGTTTTCAGGAATATTTTTCTTATTTTACAACATTTAAATTAAATATTAAATATTTAAATACTATGATATAGTTATCTTGTTAAAACAATATATTAGCTTCTTATCAGCCTTTTTGACAGTCAGGGAATGAAAAAGGTCTCCCCGGATAAATGCCCGCAGTGGAATGGACAGTCGACATCCACGATGCGCATCACGCTGACCAACGAGGCGTGGCCGTCTGAGAGATTGACACGCGTCACGACGATAGCATGCAGGCACCGACGGGCAAAAAGGGCACTTGTTGAGCCTGACAGGAAAGGCGCAGTGGGCTCAAGCCCCCCTGGAGTCTATTTGTGCACATGCCTGGAGGGCATGACTTTGTTTACAGCATGCTATTAGCAGAGACTACATCTTTCAGTTAATGTTCATTATTACACTTCTTTGTTTGTTTGTTTTTTCTTTACATTTTTTGTAGAGTTTTTTTGTAGACATTTTGCTCAGGAAAAGGGCATTTTGAGGCATCAAGCTGACATGGAAGTTAATAAAAAATTGTTTTATAATTTCTATATACTTTACAATAGCTACTAACCTCTTTCATCCTGCCTAATTGAAAGTGTCCATTATAGATGCATGTGATGAACAACCGAGTGCGAAACAGCTGTGCTTCACTCAGTATTATTTGATGATGAATATACAATGTACCTCTCCAGAGACAACGAGAGGGGTAGAGAATAAAAGAATGAGGGAAAGAGCGAAAGAAACAGAGATGGAGGGGGAGGCATAGGGCAGTAATGTGAGAACATCATCATAACACCAGAGACAATGGGTTAAACTGGAAAAAGGAAGAAAGCCTTCAGCTTCACAACAAGGACTAACTAAGGTGGACAAGATGCTAACAAACGCGTCTAACATGGCATTGGCAAATGGATCCTGAGATGACCTATCAAAACAGGGCCTGGCACCAGAGTACCCGAGCCCACAGAAGGAAGCGTGGATGAAGAGCAACAGAGAGAAAAAGAGTAGGAGGGAAAATAAGGTCAATGAAACAAGGCGTGTGTCTAGAGTAGGTGGGATATGGGCGTTCATGTGTATGTGTGGGTTGTTAGGTAAAAGAAGCGGTGAGGGGAGGGGATTTGCTGTTATTTTGGCATTTCTACTCTCCTCTTATTTATTCTGCTGTGGCTGGTGAATTTGTTTAAACTCCAATTGGAAAAGGGAGATCAAAAAGAATGAGAAAGGCAGAGAGGGAGGCAAAAAAGCCCTTGCTTCGACTTACATCAAACACAGGCAGAGCGGATGCCAATCAACAACCAATTTTTCACAAAAATTACGATGGTTTCTTGAGAAAGGAATGAGAGCTTGGCTATCAAGGCAACACAAGTGTGTCTGACCTCCTCTGAAGTGTTGTGTTTCAATAACAAAGAAAATGGTAGCCAGAACAGTCAACATCTATGTATAGGTTCTATTTTGCAGAGTACAATGAAATGTTACGCATTCCAATGGCTTCATGCACTACCAAGGATATATCACATTTGAATTAAAAGTCGTGACAAAATTACTAAAGGTCATAGTCGCTTTGCCAGCCTAATTTTGAAGAACATTCTAGCTTTGTAGACTAGGCCTGGTGAGAAAAAAATGTACTATTAGATTAAATCCCAAACGCATTGATTTCATAAAATTTCCACTAAGACTTGTTAGGTTATGTACCTCTGGGAAACATCGATTTGTGATCCTGGAAGGGTGAACAAATAAATGTTAAGCTAAATAACACAACCAAAACATGAGCACTTGTTCACAATTCATTCACAAAGCTTGGTTTCAGTGAACTGGGATGCCTGATTAACTCTTTGTAAAATGTCAAGCCAGACACTACAGAATGGCTCCAGAGGGATTTGTACAACATTGGTTTATGGGTTAATATAGCAGCAGGAGAACACAGAGTTCAAAACCATATAAAAAGTTCCATATCCAATAAGCTATTTTTGCTCATTTCAACTGCCTAACCTCTGCCTCTTTGTTTGGTGAGGGACATGTCACCACTGTAAAAGGCCTAGATGATATCATTGGTAATCAATGGTAGTGCCCAGAATGTGAAAGGGCACAGTGCACACACCAGGGATGTGACACTAGAGAATGATTATCCGGCTCTGGCCAGACAGCTGCAGAAAGTTGGCACCAGGTCTCCCAGCTGGAGAGGACATTCCTCTGTGATACTGTATGCCCCTTCACAGCCAGTCTGGTATGAGCCAGGTCTGTTCCCATCAACACACACTCTACTGTCTGTTTAAGGGACTACCCAATAGATGTTAAAGAATGGTGGAAGTGTACCTGTGTGTATGTTCATTCTTCCCATCGTTGAAGTGTGTATGACATCCTGAGGTCTAATATGCAGTAACTGTCATTGGATTACAGTAGAGACTTGATTCGGGCAGGTGACAAATGCTCATGTCATCACATGAACAATGTCCGTGTGTATGATATGACTCATAGACAAGATGAATAGAACAGGAGAGATTTTAATAGCATAGAAATTTTTAAGTTGCAGCCTGACAACAGCTTACAGATTTAAAGATTATTTTGAGATTCTATAAAGCTCTTTAAACTGCACATTTGTCGGTTTAGTTTATTTATTTTCTAATGTATCATATCATGTATCAATCCTAACATTATTTTTTTTATAAGGTATAGCTAAGGTATAGCTGACTGTCAGTATAGGCTGAGACTACATTTTAAAGTCTATTTCATATTAAGACTCTTAGATCTTTACACTACTGGTGACGCAAGATCACACTAAATGTACTTTAGAGTTGATGTGGATGGTGTAAGATAAAAACAGAAATTGAGACAGATAACTTATTTGATTGAAACCCCAAGTTTTGAGGATTAGACAAACATCTTGTTTTTCCACTGTAAGATATCACAAGAGAGAGCATGTTTATAGTTGCATTATTGTATTTGAATCATGTATTTATGTTGGACTATACAAATCCATAAGTTCCTGTATGATTTTTCACAGTTCAGGTCGAACAGCTTGCCATTATGTTGCATGGCTATCCAGTGGACACGCTCACCCATTTCTGATGCATTTAGCATGTTAATTTACAAGCTTATTCAGAATTGGGTTTTGACAGTGGACCAATTTCGAAGCAGCAGTTCTGTTTTATATGGCAACTCACTGAATAAACAATGGTTTCTCTGTCGGCAGACCAATGGACTTTTGTGCGTAAAAGAAGTGAGGATCACCATAGACGGTTTTCACTGGTTAACGGTCCCAGTTCTATCACCAATTGACTTGTTACCGGACAGCTGAATCATAGATTGATCTGAAGGATTATGGAGTGTTTGGTTCGAAATGTTTAAGAGAACCATCTATATTAGATGGGGAATTCAAGATTAGGAATTTGCATACACCTCCCCTGCGCTTTAATTCATTCACTGTCTATTACATATATCATGAAAAAGATTATCAATTTTTTTTTTTGAAAATGCCTAATCGGCGTAATATCTGCGGTTCATCATTTGATATACAGAGAAAAATAGAAATGAGCGGAAGAAAATAAATAATGAGCGGATGCAGTTGGCATAATAAATGCAGGTCCCCATACCACTCGAGGTGCGCTTTCTCGAGATCAGGGCGATTGACTGGCAATTAAACTCATGCTGTGAGCCAGTATGATCAACATCAAGATTAAAGCGAGCTCACTCATTATCGCGCTCATTATTATCCAGATTAGATATTGATGCGATTGAAGTTAAGCGCTTCTTGAATTTGAGCACCTACAAGCTACATTACTTGATAGCGAGCGAGAAATGTATTGATTGACTGCGCACACAATTTAATGAATATTTAAGTTTTACTGGCCAAGAATTATAGTACTCCTAAAATGGAAAAGTCACCTAAAATCATGCGTGTTTTCATACCTGCTGCACAGCTCCCTCCACGCACCTCGCGCCCTCCAAAGGTGTTGAGGTTGCCCTTCAATCCATCGGCACTGCTACAATCCAGCGGTGCGTTTGTCCGCGGGCGACATCAGCACAGTCCAGATTCGTGCAGGACGTGTCCAAAATGGCTTGACACAGTAAAGAATATCCAAAATTAAATCCCCACGAAAAAGAAACACTGGTCGTTTTCTGGGAACAAATACTTGATTGCAGATTGCGAGAGTACAGCAAAGGATTGAGGTGTTTTCACGTTCTCTCCTCGTACTTGGTATAGTGTGGATGCACTGTCGTTAATTGTTTCCGGTCTTAACAGTGTGATCACCCGCTGAAGTGAGAAAATAAAATGTAACCTAATATAAATGGAGTATGCCAAATAAACTCTAAAAATGAAAGTTATATTGTCCCAACATCTACATCAGAAGTCTCGGCACCAGTCTGTATTCCACCGAGTTCGATCCGAGACTGACTGCACGCACGCCTTGCGCACCAACTTATCATCATACAACTCCGACTGCAGCGCTCCTCACACTTGGAAACACTGGAACAACGACCCATCATGCTGGGCACACACAAGCCAACCGAGACAGTTAATTGCAGCTGATGTAAATACTAATAGCCTAATGAATTGGTCAATCATATCAAGAGGCTGTGCTACGACAATCTTTAGGCAAATACGATTTATGTGAATTTCTAGTTATGACATTGAATTGCATCATCATATCGGTATTATGTTTGAACAAGTTATAATACACATTACATCATAGCCAGGCAAGCGCACAGATTGGGGTAGCCTATACCTGTGCCCGAGCACATGTCCGTTTGCCCTCAGTGCTGCTAAGTGTTATTTTGCGTGGCTATAATAAAAAAATAAACCCAGGCTGCCTTTAAGTCGTCGTAGCGTTGTCACCCCCCTCCTCCACCCAATCGGTTGGTTGCGCCTGTTGGTATGCCCTACAAGGAGCTCACGCAGTTGTGCCGGTTATCCAGTCTGCCATGTACAGAAAGTATGCTCGTCGGGTATCGAAATATGGGTCTCATGAGATGCGGTCATCAGTTGAGTATAAGCAGTTAGCAACTTAGTTTAAATATCCACATTATTCCAAAATATGGTACAGTAGGCTATGCCACAACAGCAAAAAAAATATTTGCACAGAGGTCTAATCATATAATAATCATATCCACATAGCCGTGTATCATGGGCTTATGAACATTTTGCGATATTAGGCTAGCCAAGGTTATTACTTAGAGATGGAGTCTGCGACTTTTGCAATTAACACATTTTTTTTAAAACCTGCTATTTTGGTCCGGATGTGTGACATGTTGTTTATGTGTGCTTAATCTCTAAGTAGAATGACAATCTCATGAAATTCCAAATTTGAAAGTGACTGGATTTCATGACCCGGGGCACAAGACAAAGTAAACAATTTTCCCGGGCCTTTTTGGTTCAACAGCGCCACTTAAACAACCAGAGACTCATAAATCGCCGACCAACACAATATATTATGAGCAATTAAGATAATCAGTAAAAACAACCATCAACCTCACGGATCAGCTAACCCATCCCCGCACTGAGGTTTCACCTATTTTCTGAAGATCTACAAAGGACTGAAATGAAGGACATTCAGATCTCCTCAGGAGAATTTCTTTATAGTTTTGGGAGAATTGAACAATTCTGTTAGCGATGAGCTTGGGGAACGACTTCTTCAACTTGTAATCCTTCAGTAAAAGGCCAAACATCGAAGAGGACAGGGTGTGAGTGGAGAGTGGGTCGGCAGCTTTGGAGAAGTCGCGGTCGGATGGCAAGGTACAGGTGAGATCAAGAGATGGGTGAGCTGCGCTGCCTTCCTGCCTCCGGAGGACCTGCTCGTCTCCTTCATTGAACTCTTTCGTCCTCACTCTGCTCAAGCCATGTCCTGCTCGTTTTATTTTATTTTGCTTTTTCAAGCGCTTTGTAATTATTTTCTATAATGAAAAGCGCAATAGAAGTTGAATAAATTATTATTATCCCCTTTCATGTGTGAAATATGCACTGTTTTTAGCTTGCTTACAACTAGTGATCAGTGTGTTTTTGTACAAATCAGTAGGCCTTCATTTGTCCGTTTTGAGCATTTTGGGCAATGGCCCTCATTATAGCCTATAGATAAAACAATTATTGGTCTGAAGTGCAATATTTAACCTTGAAAGATGAATGCCTTTACCCAGTTTAACATAAGCAGATCTATTTTATTGATATGTTTAATTGTCTTATGTGAAAAAGCTCGATATTGCAAAATGCACACAATTTAAAGGCGGCACGTCTGGTGAATATTGGTGTTACACCCATGATACTATACAGCAGCACCATTACGTACAACACTGCCTCCTATTCATTTTCAATGGAAGGAAAGCACTGACACTCATACATAAGACAACAGCACCTAGGGAAGCACAGCCTCCTATTCATTTTCAATGAAAGGAGTGATGAAAAAGCGGGTAGGCAGTGTTCAGCACATTTAACACAGGATAATGACACTTCGTTTAAAAAATGTGACTGTCTATAGGCTAAATAGCAGCAATGCTGCTGCACTTTTAATCTTCAACTAGCATAGTTCTTGTCCATGTATTCCTTGCAAGGAATTGAGAGGTTAATTTAATGATAGACTGAGCTAAATGTAAATGAAGAACGTAACAGCATTGTGATTAATTTATAATTACTTACATTTGCTTCCACCATTTTCTCAACGATCTTTGCTGAACGAAGAAACTCTGTGCAGCTTTGGATCGCCAAATCGATTGTAATCAGTAATTGGCCAGACAATGTTGCTTCAACTTCACATAAAGTAGAGACTAACTTTTAACCGGTCTGTATTAAACCCCAGCTACGTCTGCAGAGGCTCCACCCGAATTCATTCTTACTGATTGTGAGTGAACAGTGTAAACCCTACTAGCAAGAGGACACTGCTGAAGGATGACCAATCAAATCAACTCTGTGACCAAAGGCTGGAGAGTTGCTTCGTTCAGTAAAAATAGCATTCGAATTATCCGAACAGAAGCAAGTAGATATAATCTCATAATGAATAAACCAAAACATTTGCAGTTAAAAGAGGAAACAGTTGGACATAAACGGTTATGCATTTTGCTCCTCAAGAAATACATTGCTCAGATTGCTTTTTAGCTCACAAAGCGGACCATTTTTGGGACGCTGTACACCGGTCGCCGTCTCTGGTAAAATTGCACTGTTTAGTGTAAAACACATTCATCCACTATGCTGTGAACTTTTTACATCTACAACATTAAACTTCTCAACTCCTTGCCAAGTTCAATAGAAATGGACTGGGAATATAGTGCAATAATCTAGGCTGGTTTAATGTCAAAATTAGCACAGCATTGCCACCATGTGGAATGTTTCAGAATATGTTCCCAACTTGAAGTTGGCAGTCAAAAATAAACGTTAAAGTAAAGGTATAGCGTCATTTCAATCACTTCAGGAGTTATTGCTATACATGCTTCAGGCAAAAAGGGTCAGATGCATTAAAAGACCTCAGCCATTCAAATTGATCAACAAGTTTTATTCACTGGTGAAAATGCTCCATCTACACCTCCCTTTATTTGCAAAAATTAAATCAATTCATTTCATTTAATGCACAGTAGGGGAGAAAAATCAACAATGTTTGACATGACGAACATGAAAGAATTGATTTTCTGTGACAATTCAGAAGAAAATGTATGTTTCCTTAAAGTCTCATGAGATATACTTTTTGCCCGGGGTCCACTGAATGTCTTTTTTATTAAGAAATAAAACAATTGATAAGAGTTGGCTGAAAATACAAATGTATAAAGTTCCAAAGGCAGTCCAGAGACTTCACCTTCGAGTCCTTCTGAGTTTTGGATAGAGCGAGCATCTGGAGGCTCTGAGTTTGAAAGGATTGTTCAAGCTGCCTTCTGAAAGGCATCAGCGGCTAGTAAGTTCATGACCTTAGTGAGCCCCCCTTGGCCTCAGCATTCCTCTTTAATGTAGATTTGATCATCTGTGTCAGACTCTATATGCTCCAGCCTGTCAGTTTGTCCACTCATAATCTCATCTGGTGTTTTCATGAACCTGAGCACAAGAAACACAGTGTTTAATCCTTCGTAAACTAACACCATTTTAAGAAACAAAATGAAAAGTCTGCGTTTTAAAGCTAAGTCCTAGATTACCTGAATAAGAGTCTCTGTCCTGGCTCTTTTCTGATAATGTTCAGTTTATAGTAGTGTCTCAGTGCTCGCGACATCTTCTCATACGTCATATTGGTCCTGTTCTGTTAATACAGATGAACAACAATTGGCATTAGCATACGACCGTGACAGCAAAAAAACAAAAAGCCTTTTACGATAAATCACTCGTGGCAATTGGATATATACCTTGTGGTTCCCCCAGAGTCGAGCCAGGCCGTTGGGGTCCATAATACGGAAGACTTTGGTCTCTGTGTCCTCCCAGCGGATGTAGTTCTCGTACCGGCTGTCTGAGAGGAGCTGGTAGACATAGTCCCACAGCAGCCTGCAGTCTGGCAACCGGAAAACACAAACACCAGGGAGTGACACATCTCAGACAAAAACCCGCAGGCACAGTACCTGTGAACTTAGAGCGGTTTGTATTTGTGGTTTTTTTTTTTGGGTATATCTAAAGCGATTTTTAGGCTATATCTAAAGCGATCACGAGCGTCGGCTACCTGCTATTCGACCGATGGGCATGGCCTGCTCCTCCGGGGGCGAGACGGGCATGACAACGTGATGGTTCCTGTAGAGCGCATCCTCCTGCTGATGCAGCTTGTGCTGCTGCTGCTGCTGGTGGGCCAGGGCCAGCTGGTGTGTCAGGTGGCCCTTCCCCTCACGCCCGTTCTCATGAGGGGTCTGAGGTGGAGGCCCCCCACGACCGTGCCTGAAGTCCACAGCGGCACCTGCCCGCCCCGGGCTGAGCAGCAAGGGGTGCATGATAGCGCTGGGCATGAGCTGGATGACGCGAGGCGGGGCAGCGTCTTGGCAGCCCGGGCTGCCTGGGCAGGGGGCCTCGCGGGGTGTGGCGCAGCGCCCGTTAGGTGCAGCCGGGGACACCGACAGAGGGTACAGGTCTTCCGGCAAGTGGTGGTTGCTGTCGGGCAGCTGAGAGGATGTCTGGAGGTGGTCCTCGGCGCCAGGGCGTGGGTGGTTGGGATCAAGGGCGGGGCGGCGAGGAGCGGGGTGGTGCGGGGAGCGGGAGCGGTGTCGGAGCTCAATGGTGGGTGGATGCTGGGGGAGGGGCTCTGTACCACGTGGTGTCCGCCGTACCGTTTCTGCAAAGCAGGACACATTTCAAAGGTATTTGCATGATGTCCAGTAGATGTCACTACAGCCTATAATAAACATCATGTATGTTGGTGGTATAATTGTTCTGGACTGCCATCTATTTAGTAGGATGTTGACATAAACAGTATACAAAAAACTCACTAATTCAAAAAAAAAATACTAATAAAAGGTCCTGGTTATTTTATATTAAACATAACTTTTTCTATTAATATGTTCTTGCAGTATTTATATTTGAATAGCTAGCATCATTAGCAATAAACATCTTTGCTTCTGCAAACTGAAACTAACAACAAGAAAGTCACAAGCATCTTAATCATCTAACCCAATCACTTCCTCTCTAATAAACCCTGACATGATCATGAATAGTAGATAAGGAAGGTTGTTTAAATATAGAAGCATTTCCTTGTTCAACAGGTTTCTCTGTCAATACTCCAACCACAACCCCCCCCCCTCCCCCTGCTCAATTCCTGCTATGTCATAGCTATTTCCTTCAACCCATGCCAGGTAAGAGGTGGACAGTGTAAAGAGACACAGGTGTCTAATTAAGCACCTCTACCATTGAACCACGTTTGTGTGATTCACCTACAGCATACGTGACATTCTTTCCAGGATTTGTATTGCCACATGAGTGATTGATGCTGATCATGTTTAATTCAATATTTTATGTATTAAATTGAATTTACTGTCAGAGATTTTTGAGCAACGTCTCGGAAACAGTTGGATAACTTTAGTTCTTGATAGGGAACTACAATAATTTCCCTAAGACGAGACCAGAATTGTAAAATCCTTCAGGCAGACACACCCTCACAAGGAAAATACATGAGAGAAATTAAAGACAAAAGTATGTATGGATTTCTACAACTTTACAAACATATGTTTAACCAAATCACTTAGGTTGTGTGAGAGATACAATCCCACCAAAATCTGAATTTTTAAAATTATGAAGACAAACCACATGTGGAAAAACATGTTATACCAAACAAATTACTGGATTGGTATTACTTCCGGAATATAACCTGGGTCTTACACACATATATATATATATATATATATATATATATATATATATATATATATATATATATATATATATATATATATATATATATATATATATATATATATATATATATATATATATATATATATATATATAAACATTGTAAATTATAATATATACAATATTATATACAATCCCGTTTCCCCAAAACTTTGGACACTGCGTAAAATGCAAATAAAAACAGAATGCAATTAATATCCAGCCCCCTCTTTTTCAAGGGACCAAAAGTAATTGGACAACTGACTCAAAAGCTGTTTCATGGACAGGCGTGGGCTATTCCTTCGTTATTTCTTCATCAACTAAGCAGGTAAAAGGTCTGGAGTTGATTCCAGACGTGGCATTCATATTTGGAAGCTGTTGCTGCAAACCCACAACATGCGGTCAAAGGAGCTCTCAATGCAAGTGAAACAGGCCATCCTTAGGCAGCAAAAAATAGTCCATCAGGAACATTAGGAGTGGCCAAATCAACAGTTTGGTACATTCTGAGAAATAAAAGAACACACTGGTGAGCTCTGCAACACAAAAAGGCCTGGACATCCATGGAAGACAACAGTGGTGGATGATCATAGGATCCCTTCCATGGTAAAGAAAAACCCCTTCACAACATCCAGCCAAGTGAAGAATACTCCAGGAGGTAGGCATATCATTATTCAAGCCTACCATAAAGAGAAGACTTCATGAGAGCAAATGAAAATGCTCCATCCACACCTCCCTTTATTTGCAAAAATTAAATCAATTCATTTTATTTAATGCACAGTAGGGGAGAAAAATCAACAATGACATGACAAACATGAAAGAATTGATTTTCTGTGACAATTCAGAAGAAAATGTATGTTTCCTTAAAGTCTCATGAGATATACTTCAGGGTTCATCACAAGGGGCAAACCATTCATAAGCCTCAAGAATAGAAAGGTCAGATTAGACTTTGCCAAAAAACATCTAAAAAAGCCAGCCCAGTTCTGGAACAGCATTCTTTGGACAGATGAAACTAAGATCATCCCGTACCAGAATGATGGGAAGAAAAAAGTATGGAGAAGGCTTGGAACGGCTCATGATCCGAAGCATACCACATCATCTGTCAAACACGCTGAAGGCAGTGTGATAGCATGGGCATGCATGGCTTCCAATGGCACTGGGTCACTAGTGTTTATTGATGATGTGACAGAAGACAGAAGCAGCCGGATTAATTCAGAAGGGTATAGGGATATTTTGTCCGCTCAGATTCAGACAAATTCAACGAAGTTGATTGGACAGTGCTTCACTTTACAGATGGGAAATGACCCAAAAAATATTGCAAAAGCAACTCAGGATTTTTTTTAAGGCAAAGAAGTGGAATATTCTGCAATGGCTGAGTCAATCACCTGATCTCAACCCGATCGAACATTTCACTTGCTGAAGACAAAATTTAAGGCAGATAGACCCACGAACAAACAATAACTGAAGACAGCTGCAGAAAAGGCCTGGCAAAGCATCAAAAGGAGGAAACCCAGAGTTTGGTGATGTCCATGCATTCCAGACTTCAAGCAGTCATTTTATTTGTGACTGTGTAAATTTGTCCACACATGATCATCTGATGGCAGTGAGTTACCCCAGTGGAGCAGAACCTAATGCCAAGACATCATTGTATGTACATAGCTGTGCATAGTTCTTCAATAACTGGTTTAACTAATATATGTTTTCTGTCTGAATATGCCGTTATTTATTTGGAAAACATATTTGTGTTGTTAAGAAATCCAAGTGTCTGGTGAATGTTTTATGCAAAATGTCAGCAAAAAAAATGGCCCTAAAAGTTTTATCCCCTTAACTCGGCCCACCATTTCAGGTTCAACCTCTCCTCCCACCGGAAGGCCAGTCCACATCAAGACCGATCAGGTTCTTGCTCTACAACATCCATACATAAACTTACCTCACACAGGAGACGGCACAGGCCCTAATCTAGGCACTTGTCATCTCACGTCTGGATTACTACAACCCCTGCAATTTATTCAGAATGCCACGGCCTGTCTGGTGTTCAACCTTCCCAAGTTCTCCTATTTCACTCCACTCCACTGGCTTCCAGCCAAAACTGGCCCCCCGCAACAATGCCAGGGCACTTACACACAAAGCAGCTAGGACAGCTTCCCCTCCCTACCTTCAGGCAATGCTCAAACCCTACATCCCTACCTAGGCTCTTCATTCTGACACTTCACGCCAACTGGAAGATCTCTGTCAAGTGCTACAAGTAAAGCACAGATGAGGTCTTATAAAGAAGCGCAGTGTTAGACGGGAAACAATAACCAATCACGTGTCTCTTTAAGCATGGTCAAATTAATAATCACGCTGTGGATAATTTATGAAACCACTTTGATATCTCAAAGATCCAGTTGTCTTTCTGAACTGAGCAACAGGACAGGAAGGAAAGTGCTCAGATCATCATGAGACCAAATCTGATTTTAAGACATGAATAGAGATGGGAGAAAAGAGTGGATGGCAACATTGTAGAGACTAGATTAATGCCCTAAAAAACTGAGTAAAAAGAAGAACAAAATTGTAACAAGGTGCTAATGTTATGCTGCAATGTTTCATATAAAAGTAATAGGGTACAGAAAAGCACAGGTAATACTAATCTTCTTCAAGTCTCCTTTTAACAGGATGATAACCAACAACACAAGGCCAAATACAGCAAGACTTGAAAATTGCTATGAAGCGATGATCCCTAACATTGACAGAGCCTGAAGAGGTTAGGAAAGAATAATGGAAAGAACAATTGCAATATCCAGGTGTGTGAAGCATTTATGATCTCATGCACATTAAAGTCTAAATCCCCACAAACCTTTTCACATTTTGTCATGTCAGTGACTCAGACTTCCATGCACTTTAATTAGAGGTTTTGGTCACAGTTATCAAGACACCATACTCCACACCTTTATGTGTATTTGTTGTGGGGGATGGTTAAAATCTATTCAGGAAATGCAAAACAAAAATATCATAATTGGATAGGTTTCCTACCACCTGAGTAAATACTTGGTTTATCAGTCATTTTAGGTGTTGGGAGAGGTCTCTACCTAGATTTGTTCCACGGGGGGAAAGAATGGGAAAAAATGTATGCACTTTCTCTTTGACATTACAAAATATTTTGTAATATTTTATTTTACAGAAGCTGACTAGAATGTAACTTCACATAAAGTAAAGGGAAAGTTAAAAAAAATCACTTGTAGGGAAAGTTATTTCATTTTCGGCCATGTTTCAAGCAGAGGCAACCAGGTTTTGGGAAAAAAAGAGCATATGCCGAACGACTTAGCACCTGTAGAGTAAACAACTTATTTAAGTGCACAATAAAAGATTTGATTTGTCAGATTGGAACCAGCAACCTCTCGGTTACTTGTCCTACACTCTAACCTGTGAATCCATACATTTCACATGTCCAACCGAAATTGAAAAAAACAACGCTTTTTTATTTCTAATGTGAAAAGGTGCTATGTTTTTTACAAGTGATGCGGAACTATATAATAAACACTGCATCCCCCCATATTCAAAGTAGCCCATTCCTGCAATCATCTCTCAATGCAGTCTTCGATTTGTGTGATCTCAAGACATCGTCAGGCAGTGTTCAGTAGGAAGAGTGTAATGTACTGAACTCATCTCAACACAGATCTGGATCATCCGTTACAAAGTCTTTCACTACAGTGTGCCCTATTGATTACACTGACCTTCAAGTTTGTGGTGCTGGAGAGCGCCCTCTGGCAGAGAGTGAAAGGAGTTGCCGGGAAAGTAGGAGGAAGGGTTGGAGTCAAGGGGCTTTCTCTGCTTCAGGATGTGCTGCAACAGCTCATACAGGACATCTCCTGAAGGACACACAGGTCAGAGTTCATAGGTCAGACATTTCCATGTTAGCCCCTCCAATTGCATATACATAGCAGCAGCAATCAATCAATGCATTCAAAAGGATCAGTAATGAAAAGAGATTTTTACTTCAATTAACTTCGCATTACCTACCCCCATCTAGAACGAGGATGGATTGATTATACTTGCTAGTCTCCTCCTTCCAGGAGCTTCAACTCTGCAGCATGTACCTTTCATATGTTTTCCTACCAAGTAGCCTACTTGTGGTTGTCATGGACTTGATAGAATGTTAATTGCAAGTCTAGTCACAAACCACCATGTGACTCACTTTGCAGCAGCTCCCAGACTCTTGTTGTCAAGGCTAAAGGCTAAGTTGATTGTGTAAGATGATGAGAAAATAATAGCATATATGCTTTGATTTGTACAGAATGGCACTACTTAGCTACCCTGAAAGAGTTAACTCATAACCTGTTTATGAGGGCATCCGAGAGAGCATTTCCCTCAGAGAGAATCAATAGAATGGAGGGACTTTTCTCTCTTCAAATTGAGAGGCTTCCCGTCAGAACTTCAAGGAAATGGTTCTTATAAAGGAAGTGAAGATGCCACAGGCACACATACACTCCAGCACAACCTCACGTACAGACAGTATCACACACAGAAGACAAACACATACACACACACAGAAGAAACACACACATAGAAGACACAAACACACAAGACACAAGACACACAAGACACACACACACAAAAGACAGACACACACACACACACACACACACACAAAAGACAGACACACACACACACACAAACAACACAAAAGACAGACACACACAACACACACACACACACACAAAAGACAGACAGACAGACACACACACACACACACACACACACACACACACACACA
>JACXGI010004619.1:0-52331 GCA_016801175.1 Esox masquinongy | reverse complement strand
CTGTTGTCAACATGGGCCTGGAGACAGGTTCTGGAGTGGATGAGTTTGGGTTAGAAACAATCCACATGAAAATGTTTAGAAGTGTTTTTTTTACAATAAAAGGAACTTCAAAATGACACACAAACATTCACCATTCAGTTTGTGTTCAGTTCAGGCAAAACCTAATGAGAAACACAACAGAGAAAAATAATGCACCCAACAAGTTTTTAGAATCATAACCTTAATTTTGTCAAACTACATGTGTGACCACCCTAGTACTGTAAATTATTTTTTCTAAATACATAAGGCTAATGTTGTATCTGACTGGAGATTAAATACACTGGGATAAAAAGCCTAGTGGTTAATGCACCTGATCAGTAACCAAAAGGTTGCTAGATTGAATCCGTGAGCCAGCAAACGGGAAAATATTTAGCTCTGTCTCAGAACAAAGTTGTTTTTTCTGTAATTTAGAATATGTTCTCAGTCAACATACCAGGTAAATAAAGATACACAAACATAATGTGCTTTAATTCCTAAACAGTAAAAACACATATGTACGAAATTACACTCAAAATGAGATATTTTGTGCTGATACCATATTAAACATTTGATATCAAAATTCAAAATGCTGGAGACCAGAGACAATTTAAAACGATTAGATTTACTGCCCAATGAAATATGTAGCAGTATGGTACAAGATGATAAAATCAGTATGCTCTAAATGTATTTTATAAGAGGACTATAGTGGTATTTGGTGCCTTACCATACACAGTAAGTTGATATGATGTCATTGTAATTCTCCTTTCAGACACAACATACATCCCTGAATCACTGGTTTTTAGGTCTCTGATGGTGAACTGTCAAGTCTGTTGGTCCCACTGAATTCTGTCTCTGAAACTACCTTCATAGGGGTCCATGTTTCCTTTAACAACCCCAGCTATGACAACACCATTATAAAATAATGTGTCACTTGTCTTCATTGAAAAAGGAAATGTGATGGATTCTCCAACAACCTGTGTCAGCATCTCTTCACCAGTCTGGCCAACAGAGAAGCACAGTCCTGCAAGACACTGGTGATACAGCAATCAGGTTCATGCAATTGATTCTTTTAATGTTGTTAACACTGAATGATTGTTAAAGTTAATCACAAATAGAGGTGGACTTATTGATTTGGAGCTTGAGGCAGATTCCAGTCTTAGGCCCACTCAACACCCACCTCACGTGACACAAAATATGTACATAATTAATATTATGTAAATGTATGTTTAACACCCCCGTTTACCGTAAAGAGGTAAGTAGTGGTTCTCTGACCAGGAGAATGTCTATAATACTCCAAATTAGGAATGTAACCCGAGTATTGATTCTGCATTATAAACCAGGTTGTCCAAACACGAATGTCTGAAGATATATTACACCGCATACTAAAGGTATGAAAAAAAATACTGTTCCTGTTCTAAACGCGGTAGCCAGTTAAAACAGCAAAAAAGTCACTTTGGGGGTTAGATATTAATTGGAAATATACCACTCATGAGTTTTTTATCCCTGTTAAGTTATTATAATTCTAAATTGGTTGCTTTGAATCCTGAATGCTAATTTTCTGACAGTCAGGGTAAATGAGACAGCATATCATGAGTATGACAAAACAGCACTTTTAATGCACTAACTGCATTGGTAACCAGCTTATAATCGCATCTTAGGGGTATGGGCAAAGCCGTGCATAGACCTTTCAAGAGGCATGTGCTGAAACTGAAAAAATTTACAGAGTGGTCATCTCACACGGAATGACGATGTGATGGACGGGCACATGTCAACTGGAAAGGACACTATATAGCAAAGGGGCATGGGCTCTGCTTAGGTTGAGCCTTACCAGCGCATGTACCTGGGTGTGGTATATTGCCAATGTACCATGGACACACCAGGCCCTACTTGATGCATCGTGACTATGAACAGCACTTAGCTGTGGTATATTGGCCCTATGCCTTAGTGACTGAATAAACACCCCTGACTGTGACTCACACCAACATGTAAAACAATAAGAATGGCAAGACCTTCCCTTAATTTAAATACCTCTTTGCAGTCAATGAACACTGTGTCCTAAAGTGGTCCAGCGTTATAAGCTACTGCCTCCGGAAGCTGTTCCATTTCTTTTAACAAAACATCCCCTTATATCCAAACCCATATTCCACACATCACAGGCCTAGGTCATACCTCATCCAAATACAGTATCTCACAAAAGTCAGTACACCCCTCACATTTTTGCAAATATTTGATTATATCTTTTCATGTGACAACACTGAAGGAATGACACTTTGCTACAATGTAAAGTAGTGAGTGTACAGCTTGTATAACAGTGTAAATTTGCTGTCGCCTCAAAATAACTCAACACACAGCCATTAATGTCTAAACCGCTGGCAACAAAAGTGAGTACACCCCTAATTGGGCCCAAAGTGTCAATATTTTGTGTGGCCACCATTATTTTCCAGCCCTGCCTTAACCCTCTTGGGCATGGAGTTCACCAGAGCTTCACAGGTTGCCATTGGAGTCCTCTTCCACTCCTCCATGAAGACATCACGGAGCTGGTGGATGTTAGAGACCTTGCGCTCCTCCACCTTCCGTTTGAGGATGCCCCACAGATGCTCAGTAGGGTTTAGGTCTGGAGACATGCTTCGCCAGTCCATCACCTTTACCCTCAGCTTCTTTAGCAAGGCAGTGGTCGTCTTGGAGGTGTGTTTGGGGTCATTATCATGTTGGAATACTGCCCTGTGGCCCAGTCTCCGAAGGGAGGGGATCATGCTCTGCTTCAGTATGTCTGCCGCAGTACATGTTGGCATTCATGGTTCCCTCAATGAACTGTAGCTCCCCAGTGCCCGACAGCACTCATGCAGCCCCAGACCATGACACTCCCACCACCATGCTTGTCTGTAGGCAAGACACACTTGTCTTTGTACTCCTCACCTGGTTGCCACCACACACGCTTGACACCATCTGAACCAAATAAGTTTATCTTGGTCTCATCAGACCACAGGACATGGTTCCAGTAATCCATGTCCTTAGTCTGCTTGTCTTCAGCAAACTGTTTGCGGGCTTTGTTGTGCATCATCTTTAGAAGAGGCTTCCTTCTGGGATGACAGCCATGCAGACCAGTTTGATGCAGTGTGCAGCGTATGGTCTTAGCACTGACAGGCTGACCCCCCCACCGCTTCAACCTCTGCTGCAATGCTGGCAGCACTCTTACTCTATTTCCCGAAGACAACCTCTGGATAGGACGCTGAGCACGTGCACTCAACTTCTTTGGTCGACCATGGCGAGGCCTGTTCTGAGTGGAACCTGTCCTGTTAAACCGCTGTATGATCTTGGCCACCGTGCTGCAGCTCAGCTTCAGGGTCTTGGCAATCTTCTTATAGCCTAGGCAATCTTTATGTAGAGCAACAATTCTTTTTTTCAGATCATCAGAGAGTTCTCTGCCATGAGGTGCCATGTTGAACTTCCAGTGACCAGTATGAGGGAGTGTGAGAGCGATAACACCAAATTTAATACACCTGCTCCCCATTCACACCTGAGACCTTTTAACACTAACGAGTCACATGACACCAGGGAGGGAAAATGGCAAATTGGGCCCAATTTGGACATTTTCACTTAGGAGTGTACTTACTTTTGTTGCCAGCGGTTTGGACTTTAATGGCTGTGTGTTGAGTAATTTTGAGGGGACAGCAAATTTACACTGTTATACAAGCTGTACACTCACTACTTTACGTTGTAGCAAAGTGTTATTTCTTCAGTGTTGTCACATGAAAAGATGTTTTGTTGGTATGTTTGTGCAAAAAAAGGAGCAGCGAACATGACGAGAGCTCAGACAATTTCACTCAAATCGCGTGGCAACCACAAATTAAAACAGCTTACTTGCTCATTTGATTGACTTTAATTTTTCCATAAGTTGTAAAATCATCTCTAAAAATCATGAGTAGTAAGATCATCTCTGGAAGCTGATTTCCTATTACAACACAGTCTCACACTCAATCTACTCATTAACATAAAAATAATGCACCAGTTTTATATGATTTGAAGCGTATTCATGAGACTTGATTTGAGCAAAAATACACAAGTTGAATGTCACACCATTTTGCTTATATATGTGAAAATTGATTGATGCAAAAATGTTTTGCCACTAATTAATATTAAATATATCAACAAAGAAAGCAAAAACGAAATCTGATTTTATTCTGCCTACACTAATCTAATGTGTTTTTTGTATGTACGTATACATGTTGACAGAATTGTTTGTTTGTTTAATCACATTACTGTGTGTTAGTAATACATTACTATTATTGTTTATGCATAGATTCTGACGTTGCTCTGGTATATTTACTTTAAGGCAGTAAAATAAGCAAAACGAGTGGCAAATATTTATTTTTATTTTCGCAACAAATCACTATAAATTCTGTTGCAGTACATTTGTGTCCTTTTGCAAGAATCAAGAGTTACAAAAATGCACAAAATGTGGTTTAAATTTGTGCGTTTTCGCACAGCTTAGGTCTTCCAGAATTGCTAAAAAAACAAAGAAATTGGTGACATTGCTTTTGAATGTTCATGTACAATTTGAGTTTGAGACTGTACACAAACATTGGGATTTTGCCTATCACAGTGTACAGAGTTAGAACTGATGTTATCACAATGGCAAGTTTAGAATGCTCAGGAAACCCATTAAAGTCAGCATAAAAGTGTAATAAAAGTTAAATAAGAACAAATGTTAAACAACAATTTAACAGTGGGGGAGCAGTAGTGTGCTAAATAATAATAATAAGCAGTTTAAATAAACTTGCTTCACAAACTCTGGTAATAAAAATAATAATAATAATGATTATTATTATTATAACTATTTTTAAATAATTTTCATGACGTCCTTTTCATTAGCCTCCACTAATTTAGTAACCATAATTTTGCCCATGCTGGGAGACCACGCTGAGGTTATGACCATTAGTTTCCTACGAGGCTGGATTGTTAACTGTCAAAGGGATGATTGACAATGACAATTGTTCTGAAATATTATATTGAACAAAATTGTTCTGAAGAAATATGCAATGTAAGAATTTTGTGGAAACAATGTATTACAGTTAAAAAGCATATTACAATTCAGCATCATTTAACTACACTTTACAGTTTTCTGAAATGTGATTTTAGACATTATACTAACACCTGCATCTAATAAAAGTGTTTTTCTTTCAAAATACAATTGAGGTCCCAATTACTATATTTTTGTTTAAACAGTAGGTACCAGACTAGTGGGAGCCTAAGTGGCCTTCCGATGTAGAGAATAGTAGCATACATACCAACAATATTATTGTCAACGAAACTATTTCTTGCTGGCTAAACTCCATTACAGACTAAACATTGTATTGTTGTGAAAACGGCAAACCGTTGTCTGGTAGGGATGACCCATGGTTATGAATAAATACCTGCTGCTGTAACTACTGTCTACATGTTAAATATTACACATTGTTTAACAGGTAAACTGTAAATTATGTGCAATTGATCAATTTACCTATTTACTTTCTGTAAAAGGGAATACAATTATATTGCAATTTCAAAGAAATGTAATACATTTCTGTAATACGGACTGTATCATGTACATTCTGACATATATTTTTCAACTGGGAAAAAGCAGCCCTGGAAAAAAAAGTTTGGGAACCCTTGCTATAAAGAAGGTTTTAAAGAAACCCAAGCAACATTTCTTTCTATTTCTTTCTTGATTAGCTTTAACAATCATTACCATTCAACAAAAACGAATGCAATTTACAACAACTGACTTTGAGTTTCAGTATATAAACAACAAAAGATTTAAACAGAAAAAAAGTTAGATCTAGAAATTGTAATTCAATAAAATAAGAGAATTAGTTCCTAACCACGGTTTTTAGACAGTAACTGGAAACACAACACACCACTGTTTCCTGGTGTACTTTTGAAGAACTGTACAGTTTGGTTACACTTCATTTTGAGAGTTCCAATAACCATATGTAGATGTTCTATCGACAGTAATACTATCAAAAAACTGCTGATAAGCAACTGCTTGCTGAAGGTTGGGATTATATTTAGAATATGTTTTAGGGTAAGGGTTATGGTTAGGACCAGGATAAAGATTAAGGTTAGTAGATTGTTAAAATGCATCTAAGAGTCATTACATAATCTATAGAGTGTAATGAATACGACTTGGGAGAGGCAGAGGTATGGTCCCAAATGCAGAGGGTGCATTATTTATTTTAACACCCAGGAGCAGGCAAACAGCGTGGTCAGATAAATACAGACAGAACTTGATACACAGGAAATCCAGAAGAATGGCAAAAGCACAAAAGGTGCAGGCTTTTGTACAAAATACAAGTGCGTATGTCAGAAGAAGGCTGAGGCGAAGATACAGACTAAGATAAGCAAAATCGTAAATACGGAAGGCAGGGTAGGATCAAAGAACCTTAGAAAGCTATCACAATACACTCTTGAACTGCCATAGTACATTGTACAACTACAAACAATACCGCACAAGGAAAAGGTGCAAAGAACTAGGCTACTGTATATAGTGAAGGGAAAATAAGAAACAGGTGATCCGTATTCAGGTGATTGGGAGCCAAGAAGAGTGCTGTGTTCGTGTCTTGGGATCCGGAGGCTATGTCATCCTGGTGATGTGGTTGAGAGCTTGAACTGTGAACAGACCTTACATACAACATATACAGAAACACTTTTGGGACTCTCAGAATTGTGTTACCACAGTTTTTCATTGAATATTCATGCCTTTCTCTACCTATAATGTAATAGACTATAGAATAATATTTATTCAACATAATGTCGAATGGTATAATTCATTATAACACCTGTAGTTAACAGGTGATATACAGTTGTGCTCAAAAGTTTGCATACCCTTGGGGAATTGGTAATACATGTACCATTCTAAAGAAAACACGAGTGAGCAGGCAAAACACGTCTTTTATTTCTTATTGGATTCACATTCAACTGTAGGTCATAACAAAATGGCAAAATCATAAAAAAATGGCAACAAAGATAAAAATGATCCCTGTTCAAAAGTCTGCATTCCCTTAGTTCTTAATACAGGTTGTATAGCTTCCCTTTCATCTTGGCAAAATGCCTCCAGGTCATGCAAAGTCTTTGGTCATGAACCACACGTTTGACATCCCTCCAGTGTGGCTCGATGATTTTAAGGTCTGGAGACAGTGATGGCCACTCCAGAACCTTTACCTTTTTCTGCTGGAACCACTGGAGTGTAAACTTGGCCTTGTGCTTAGGGTCATTGTCATGCTGGAAAGTCCAAGAGCGTTGTGATGGAAATTCCATCGATAGACACTCTTAAAGGAGTAAGTACAGAGACAAAATTCTCTTGGCACAATTAATAGTTTATTTGCAAATAGAGAGACGCGTCAAATGCTTACAAGATAATCATCTGAGGAGTCTCTAAATTAATACATGACAATCATCAGTACTTATAGAGGAAAAAGGGGTGTGGTAAGATGCTGTCCCATCTGTCTTATGTCACATAGGTTTTACCCAGAGGGTGGGCAGTCCCCCCATCTTATCCTTCCTGCCATTAATGTTTACTGTTGTGTTTACCTAAAGAAGCCAATTGCCCCTACTTCCCCCCAAGGGCCACATTCCTAAGGAACAAAGGACTGATACCCTTCTTGGTTTAACCAGAAGAACAGATGGTCAGAGTACCTAGTGATGCTCAGATATAATACAGACGTGTGTCACAATGAAAGTAAAGAGTTACGTACCAGGCAATATAAAACACATTTCTCAAATGTACCTTAATTAAAAAATTTCCACAACAGCGTCCCATGCGCAGCTTTCGTGCAGAAGAATGCAAATTTCATTCATCTTGCCATCAATTTCACAAGATTCCCCATGCCTTTAGAGCTCACACACTCCCAAAACATCAGTGAGCCACCACCATGCTTCACAGTGGGGATGGTATTCTGTTCACTATAGGCCTTGTTGACCCTTCTCCAAACAGCGCTTATGATTGTTACCATAAAGCTCTACTTTGGTCTCGTCACTCCAAATTACTGTGTGCCAGAAGTTGTGAGGCGTGTCAAGATGTTGTCAGGCATATTGTAACCGGGCTTTTTTGTGGCATTGGTGCAGTAAAGGCTTCTTTCTGGCAACTCGACCATGCACCTCCTTTTTGTTCAAGTATCGTCGTATTGTGCTCCTTGAAACAACCCCACTGTTTTTTTCCAGAGCAGCCTGTATTTCTCCTGAGGTTTCCTGTGGGTTTTTCTTTGTATCCCGAACAATTCTTCTGGCAGTTTTGGCAAAATCTTTCTTGGTCCACCTGACCTTGGCTTGGCATCAAGAGATCCCTGAATTTTCTACTTCCTAAGTGATGTGAATATACAGTGTTGTGACACACCAGTGTTGTGAAGACTATTTTAAGGGCTGTTATTTACAATCAAGGATACCTGGAGGAAGTTTGATCCGACTAAAATTAAAATGGATGGACCTCACTTCAGCTAAATACATTTTCACATGACTGCCCTGGCTACATGAAAAACATATTACAAATTACTAATAAATACCCAAATTTTAGCTATTTGCGCAGGGATCCCCAAACTGTTATTTATATCAAAGCTTATCTAAAAATAATAACATTTCGGCTCAATATTTAGGTGTTTGGGAACCAGGGAGTAAGCTGCATTCACGGAGAATGGGCAGTGCGCTGGAGGCAGAGGATGTGAAGGTGAACTGGGTGTTGGTCTTTCACATGAGCCTGCCAGAGCCCCAACAGAGCCAGAGGAGCTTCCCAGAACACCGGCCACATCCAAGCAGCAGCCGGCGCTCTCAAAGGGGTGTTGTCCAACGCTTAGGGGAGGAAACACTCGAACGTGCCCACAACCCACAAATCAGTGTCGCACCAACGCTCCCCAGACAATCAGCTGGTAGCTTATGACTATACAGCAGCCTCCTCTTGGGACTTGTTAGGGGAGGTATGTTAGAGCTCCCAGGGAGCAGCTTGGGGATGAGGCCAGGAGTAAATAGGTGGACAGTATGGCACCAGGTAACGCTGCAAGGAGGTGGCAGAAGACGGAGAGGAGATGGAGGGTGTAGAAGCCAGAGCTTACAACCGCCAGCACCCATTCCTCACCAACCCCCACCAGGAGGCTGCACCCATTCCTCCCCAACCCCCACCAGGAGGCTGCACCCATTCCACCCAAACCCCCACCAGGAGGCTGCACCCATTCCTCCCCAACCCCCACCAGGAGGCTGCACCCATTCCTCCCCAACCCCCACCAGAAGGCTGCCATAGAGTCACCAAAAAGGGGATTTGACCTGTGGTTTTGATTTCTTCCGCACCTCCTCCCTTGCACTTCTCATTTTGTTAATAAAACATCCACCAGGGCCCTGAACACAACCTCTCTGTCCGTTCCCTGTGTCTCCACATATTCAAACATTTTTTGTAAAAATATTTGGACACAGCAACCACACAAGCTGAAGGTTAACAAAAAACCTGTCTTATGCCTACCTTTCGGAGCAGGTTAACTCTTCTGTCTGCCAGGTCATTACAGACTTTGGTGGAAATTAAGGTTTTCCTCACGCCCGAACTGAAGATAAATCACGACAGAGTCCCAAACTCCTTCACAATAATCAGTTTATTACTTGCAAGCAGAGTGGCACCATCAATATCAAATTGGTGATAGCTCTGAAGCACAGCTCAGAAGACATTGTTTTTACACAGTCAAGGGCAAAGCTTGTGATTGGAAACAATTACAACATTGGTTACAACATACACATGAATTTCTCTATTGTTATGTCTCAATCCTGAGTCGAGCAATGAATCTTCCTAATTTTAACTTGAGACAGAAACCACATTTCCAACCACATTTCCGTTTGACCCGGTTACATCCAACAGTTAGGTGATGTGTTAATAGTGGCATTCCATAAATGTTAATAGCTGATTACACATTTTTCTATTACAAGACCCATTGACAGTGTAGTCAAATCCTCCACAGGTCTCCTAGCTTCACTGTGTTCAATGGTGTGACATCTTCTCTCAGAAAGCAACACAAATGGCTATGATCGCTGAAATACCTTGGCCGGTTAGTTTCATGAGGAAGAGAAAAATAATGTCATGCTATGCTGACTGGGATTTGCTACTGTTCTGAGGCTGCCTTTTCATCTTCATTCAAGTTCAGGCTGGAGTGTTTTGCCAATTCTCTTGCTGATTGTCTTTAAAATCACATTTCACATGGCAGACGTTTTTTCTTCATTTTTATGTAGCTCTACATGATATCGTTTTAATTCCTCCCCAGAAAGGGTCCGCAGAAAGGATGTACTATTGCATATGTGTGTTGATTTATGACTCCTGTAATCAAAACCACTGCCTTTAAAACAATCCTTTTTATGTCAAACTGAGGTATGATAGGGATTCTACTAGATTACGCACAAATAAAACAAATACGCATCCCGACACAAAATAGGAGGTTTAAACTATTATTTTATTTCCCACAACAGTCCCAGAACACATCTTTAAGATACTCTGAAAACAAGCTTGATAGACCAAATGGTATAGCAGAGGGTCAGGGTTATGCCTCGCACCCATGAGAGTGAAATCTAAGCTCCGCCCCTGGTGCAGTCGATATTGAAGATAAATGCCCCTTGACTCAGTCTTCTTCTCAAACTACAGGGCTATTTCCTTCCTCATTTATCAGGCCTCATTTATCAATATTGCGTAGAAATAATTGTAAGTGTAATTACGAACGGAATTAAGAATGCCCTTAAAAATGAATGAAACCATTATACAATGAGACTGTAACAAAATGTGGAAAAAGTGAAAGGGCCTGAATACATTCCAAATGCACCTTAGGATCTTTCATCATCCTGATTTGCTTTGACCTCAGTCCCGCTTTTGACTCTAATCAAATTACCATCTGTGGGACTGCCCTAAAATGGTTTACATCCTCTCAAATTGCATGCAGTATACAGTATTGTGGTCGGTAAGGCGAATAGTCCACCATAAGCTAAGGTATACCACAATCATCAGTGCGTTCGAGCCTCATCACAGTCAAAACAAATGATGCATTAGGATAGACAGAAACTTTGCTTGCTACAACCTTCAGTAGCTACGTTACAGTATAGCATGCCTAAAATAAGACCGTTTACAGTTATATTGCGAGTATTTCTAGTACGCATCCGTGCATGCTTTTTGGGTTAAAATAGGCTAGATTACAACCCCTTGGGCAGTAAAAGAGTATGGGTTCCATGGTTCTCTCGTCTTTTCACTTGACGAAAAAGTCAGTTATTGTCACCTATATTGATAGTTATTCATGTCATTCATGAATGAAAGAAAAACAAACGTTGTTGTGCCATGAAATGAAATAGCTTTGGCAGTGTAAAGTTCATCTTCAGTCTCGCTAGCAATTGCTCAATTCTTATGACTATTCCAAGTAGTAAGTTAGTAGATACTAGTAAGCCTCTTACTGGCTAATAAGCTGTTAAAACGGCCAATGGCAAGTCATACAGTTCATAGATGCTATTTGTGGTGGAGGTAAATTTAATAAGAAACGTTACTCAGTTTAACACAATGCTTAATGGTGTCTAGCGAAATATTCAAACTTGGCGTGATGTTAATGCGTGACACAATTACCTCATGTTGAGAAGCTATACTGACACTTGGTAAGCATATAGCTCCGTGGCATAGTGGTTAAAGACCCAGGTTTGAATGCAATGAGGTCAACAACATTCATTACTTCTAATTCCGGGCTGGCTGAACTAGGCTTTTCTGGTTCCTCCCATTCATCTGGCCTTTGAAACTTCCTTCCTGAGCCTGTCACAATGTTGGAGTTTTTAACATCATAAGATCTTAGAGCTAAAGTACACTTCATTCAGTGCTTACTAAAAGTATTCAAACCCCTGACCAATTCTCCCATATTACTGCATTACAAATGGTATATTGACATTTTATTATGTTAGATATTATCTTTTAAACAGTGACAATCAAAATCCATTATTGTACGGTGACATTGGTTTCATGTCTTTCTACACTTTGTATGGAACAAAATCCTGCAATACGTTATTTTTTGTTTGCCTGGTTGCAGGTTGTCTTGCAGTATTTCCCTGCATTTTGCTCCATCCATTCTTCCTGAAATTTTAAAAAGATGCCCAGTCCCCGCTGACGAGAAGCATCCCCATAGCAGGATGCTGCCACCACCATACTTCCACTTACATAAACTTTAGGGATGGTGTGTGTTGAGGCATTGGCAGTGTTAGGTTTACATAACACAACACTTTTAGTGTTGGCTAAAAAGATGACCACAGCACTTTTTCTCACATTGCAGCTGGGTCAGTGTCACAATTTCAGATGGTAATCTTTGAGTAATGGGTTCTGTCTGGCCACCCTCCAATACAGGCCAGTCTATGCACAGCTCTTAATATGGCTGACCTCTTATTTTGTACCCTTTTCCAAATCTACGCATTTGTATTTCTAACATGCATCTCAGACTTCTGTTTAATGCTTTTGGTCTTCATTATACTTAAGATTCACAGCCTGACTAATAGTCCCTCAGCAGTGGGGTCCAAAAGATCTGACAGCAACTTTAATGGGTCACAGATGGAAGATCATTGATAGGGCAATTTATTATATCAGTGTGAATTTGGTTGAAAACATATGCAAGCAAAATAGTTTTTTATTTTCCTAACATGAAACTAACTTACAAAAATGTCATTTGTGTCAGTGTTTTATAAATAGCAAACAGTTCTGATGCTCACGTGCCCATTGTAGGTGCTTTTGGCAGAGGACAGGGGTCACCATGGGCACCCTGACTGGTCTGTGGCTACGCAGCTCCATACGCAACAAACTGCGATGCACTGTGTGTTTTGACACCTTTCTATCAGTACCAGCATTAAAATTTTCAGCAATTTGAACTACAGTAGCTAGACTGTTGGATCGGACCACACAGGCCAGCCTTCGCTCCCCACGTGCATCAGTGGGCCTTGGTCGCCCATGACCCTGTCACCGGTTCACTGCTTTTCCTTCCTTGGACCACATTTGATAGGTACTGACCACTGCAAACTGGGAACACCCCACAAGGGCTGCAGTTTTGGAGATGATCTGACCCAGTTGTCTAGCCATCACAATTTGGCCCTTGTCAAAGTCGCTCAGATCCTTACAATTGCCCATTTGTCTGGCTTCTACCACATAAACTTTGAGAACAAAATGTTCACTCGCTGCCTAATATATCCCACCCACTGACAGGTGCCATGATAACGAAATATAACTCTGCCAAGTTCTTTCAATAAGTCCAATGTTGGTCTCAATGACAACAACCACAAGTGGAGAGAAAGAACAATAGCCTTTATACATACATCCTGTATACAATCACCCACAAGTTATAATGAACAGTAGCCTTCAAACATACTGTGTACAACCACCCCCATGTCATAATGTGTGTCTCTATCCCCGTCTATGACAGCTTGTGGTTTATCACTTCTCTGTTCCCTCTGTGGGCTATGTGTTCTCACTCTCATTCTCACTTAGGGCAGATGTATGTATTACCATTCTCACCTCTGTACAGATTCAACCAGGCGAGAAGAGCTGACACCACAAACAAGGCTGTCTCGTGTACTGTTAGAAATCAGCCGTTTCGTATAGTGGTTGAAATAATGATCACGTACCCGGTCGTCAAGGGAGAGAGTCATTCAATTATTGGAGGCAGGAGATGTGCTGCTCCACCCTCATAAACCCCAGACATCAGGTGGAGGCATAGAACAGAACATGGTATAGTTATAACCCTTTCATAGAACAGAACATGGTATATTTATCACCATTTCATAGAACAGAACATGGTATAGTTATCACCCTTTCATAAAACAGAACATGGTATAGTTATCACCCTTTCTTTCAGATAAACATCATGACAATCTTACACACCAAACTTACAATGAAACTGAAAATACAGTAGACAAAGTTAAAATAGTTCATACTATAAAAAACATCTATTTGCTTTTTAGGACTAAATAAAATGTTGGAAAGCAATAAAGATTGACGTTAAGGCATAATACTTTCAGATTCAAATACTCATCTTCTGTACTGTTAACTCATTGAAGTGCATTTTCAGATCTTTCAACTGTTAGCATCTTATTTTTTTAATGTAAACTTCCATTGACTTGGTTAACCTCCTGTTAAAGGCAGTAATGGAAAAGCAAGGTAAGGACTAAAATCATTAAAAGATACATTTGCTCCCCCAAGGGTTGTATATTATTCAACTGCGTGTGTCGCCCCCTATTTGTCAGAAGATTCTGGCTAATGTCAAAATTCAGGGTGAGACTTCAACATTATAATTATTTCCTCCATAACATCATCCACTTCAAGTTGTGTAAACTTGTGGGTGTTTTCTGTATTCTAGAGCATGGAAGAAGTGATTCCCAGCTAAGTGTATGTGTTTTGTACAGGAATGTTTCTAATTTACTTTAAAGAAACACTGGAGTTTCACAATGTAGTCTGAACTTGACTAAATAACACATGGTCTAACATAAATATATGGGATGGTAAATGATAGATACAATTTTGGTAATACCTTATGTAGGTTACACCTTACAAAATAGTTCAAGTAAACTGAAAGAGAGCACACAAATATGCATGTTAAGCAACCATTTCAATCCCTGTCGATTCAGGGAGAATATTAACCTTCTAATTTCTGTGTTTTTGAATAAGGATTTTTAGGAATTTGAATTGGGTTTATTTTCTAACTAAAACTAATTGACCTCACCACTGATCCCCAGTACAGTATATTGAAATATAACATTTAACCACTAGATGGGGCAAAAACACTGGAAGAAAAATACTGTTTCCTCAAACAAAATACAGCTCTGGAAAAAATTAAGAGACCACTGCACCTTTTTCTTTCCTTTCCAAAAAAGTTGAAAAGGAAGGTTTTGAGTGAGGAACAGAAGCATTCAATTTGCAGTGGTCTCTTAATTTTAATCCTTCTGTTCCTCACTCAAAACCTTCCTTTCCAACTTTTTTGTGCAGTGGTCTCTTAATTTTTTCCAGAGCTGTAAAACCAAATTTTTTAAAATATTTGATTTTACTTGCTATGGGTAGTGGCGAACCGTGACTATTGCTAGGCCCTCAGTAGTACAAAAATTATCTGACATCATACATATAGATAGAGAACTCGGATGCCTGTGTAGACTTGAGACTTTTCTTTTGCAGACCTATGTAGGAGAAGCAATTCTTCGATGACAGAGTCAAACAGTCCTAAGCCACGCTTCGGCTGTGGCTCACAGAAGCAGTAAACGTACACAACGGTTGCAAATATTGATAGCAGGAGCCACTTTAGACGAAAATACGGTTGTGTAATTTCAAAGAAACATTCTATTATGGGAGTATTTATTTGTTCATCGGGAACGGTTAGATAAGTGCATGACTTGCCATCTTTAAGTGATCACAGTTGATCCCTATCGCTCAATGGTTGAGCAAGATTGTTAGGTCCTAAAGATGGCAGACACAACAAAACCAAATGCGACGTAGCTTGTCTCCATGTATACTGTACAGCTGGCTATCGTCGGGACAGACTAACGTCATGATTAGATGTTCTGTATTAAGCCACAGAACAACTTTATTTCGAAAGCCATAAAAGGCATAATTTATGGATTTGATCCCGCTTATTCAACAGCTAGCAAACAACAGTAAAAGCAATAATTTACCACAAATTGTATATTTTGTTTATATACAGCATACACGTTTTAATAGCATTGTCATGTTTTGGATGCTAAGGATGCAACCCAGTTGTTCATTTGACAAACTCTATATTCATATGAAAGGGATAAGCACTCATATTCTATACATTACCTTGGAAAAATCAGACAATGCACGCAGAGCATATAGATTTACTTGTGAGTAGCTGATCAGCAGAACATATAGTATTCAGCAGTAGGCCATTACGAATCAGAAGTAACACTGTGTGTCAGAAAGAGCCTGGAAAAACTCAAAGACCTCAATTAAATAAACCATGGTGGTGGCCTTAAAATGTGCTAACACAAAATAGCACATTAAAATATATTAAAATATCTGGTAAGATTTTAGAAAGAGGGTGATTCAAAGATGCAACACTTTTAGCAATGGCTGTCTTCATAGTTAAAGGGTTAGTTCGTCCAAAAAGCATATTTCGTTAACAGTCCACTTACCCTGAGTTGTTCCTTAAGGGGATAGTTCGTCCAAAATTAATATTTTTCTTAATGTTCACTTACCAAAAAATATTCCAGAAGGCCCATAGAGTCATTTTTTCAAACAATCCATTTTTCAGCTCTGTCCCAGTCTGTGATTAGCATTATTAGCATTGCCCTAAGGTAATAGGAAGATAGGTTACTTCGCTGTTATATAATCCTTAATTCTTACTACGTAAATGTTGTGTGCCATGTAACAAGAATTTCATTGTGCAGGATGACGCTGTGTTTTTCGGTGCATATGACAAAAAATAAACTTTGAACTTCTGGATTTCCTTTGTTTGTAAGTATCGATGTCCACTTCTGCCTGCTCATGGATCTTGAGTTAATTAAATTCTACCCACTCTGCAATTGTGACAACACCTCTGCCTCTCCTAAGGCGTACTGTGGGAGAATCAATGGAGCAACGAGACAATTTTTGCGAGAAACATTTTAAAACAGAAAATTGTGCCCCACGTTCACTTAGAACAGGACTAAAGGCAAATGCAATTCCATCAAGTTACGCAGTTCAACCAATGGAAACAAGACAGATTGTAAGTAATCCTTCCGATTTATGTTTGAAATGGCCTCCTTTATAGGATGGCCTGTAGCAAACTGTAATGCTTTTATTCATCTCATTGTTTTTCGTTTTTATTGAACCCCAGAATAGTTCACACATTATATTAATTTGTATTTCCTATAACATCCATGCCCAACTCACAGAATAACATAGATTTAAGAAATTGGTTACATTTCTTTAAAAGTGAAGTTCATCTTCCACACTCGTGTGTCTGTCTCTGGCTGTGACAACAAATGTCCTTTCATCAGCCTGTGATCAGCCTTTTGAGTCAAATGTTAGTAGTGGTTTACCAAGCGGAGAAGCTTCACATAGTCCTTCCTGCACACCTACGTGGTTTCCATCGCAATGAATACAATCTACTGGAGCTAACTGAATAGTCCTCAGCAGGGGCGTAGGTTTGATTTCAAATGTGAGGCGGACAAACACTGGTGTAGCCGGGCCAAGGTGCAAGTTGTCATCCCAGGGTGACGCCGGGCTGGGGTGCAAGCTGTCCTTACATGGACCCACCCTGGGATGAAAAATTGTGAAGCAGTACATATGCATGGAAAGCCGATCCTGAGGTCTAACTATGATAACCACATAGAAACACATGATAAAAAATATAATTACAAAAAACATTTTTATAGAGTTCAAACAAGGCCCCCCACCCACTGTGGGCCCTGTTGCAACCGCACCCTGGATAGCTATGCCAGTGGGGACAAATATGCTTTTTCAAATGCCCATGGTTTTGGAATGGGATGGCCAACAAGCTCATATAGGTGTGATGGTCGGGTGTCCACATACTATTGGCCATATGCTGTATGTGATGGACACAAAATCTCATTGATTCTGCTACAACAAACACGCAAAATACAGCCTTCAGCCATTTCATATTATTTAGTTAACATATTGTCAATGTGTGCTCTTAGTGAAGAGCTACTACAGACCTCTGTATTTGAATGTGTGTGGCTGATATGTGATCTACATGTACATTTTGCCAGTACTGTACTTGAATTTCACAACCTCACCTCCCAAGCTCCACCACTCTCTTGCATGACTACACTAGTAGACTCAACATCCTTCTGGTTCTACTAATAAATATGAACATTCAAGATATGGGCTACACATAACATAACAAATTTTAAGTTCAGCTCCACGGTTGACCAGACTGTCTGCTCCTGCTATGACAAGGACCTTCTCACGGTCACCATCTGATCCTGCTAAAATGCAGGACAAATGACATGAACAACTTGATCTACATTGACACCTGCAGAACCTGATGGCAATGTTTGATCTATAAGACCCACATTAGGTTGAAATGTCAAATGCAGCTACTTATGTAGGGAACTACCAACCTTTCAAGAGATCAACTACAGTATTAAGCTAGTTAGTTAGCTATATCTTCTAATGTCTCCTCGCTAGCTAGCTGTACCACTCACATTGTCTTTGCATAAAAAAAACGCCCGTTTGTCTAACTTCAGTCTTTTCTTGGCTGGTGTCATACGGTGCTAGCTGTGAGTGAGGTGAACCTAGTGTAATGTAGACTGTTTGCTAGCCAGCAAAATAACGTTAGCTAATACATATTTTGCAACTATCATTCATATACAGCTCTGGAAAAAGTTAAGAGACCACTGCACCTTTTTCTTTCTTTTCCAAAAAAGTTGAAAAGGAAAGTTTTGAGTGAGGAACAGAAGCATTCAATTTGCAGTGGTCTCTTAATTTTAAACCTTCTGTTCCTCACTCAAAACCTTCATTTTCGACTTTTTTGGAAAGGAAAGAAAAAGGTGCAGTGGTCTCTTAATTTTTCCAGAGCTGTATAACATTAGCATAACTACACCTTACCGCTTTTAGAAAAACACTGATAAGATAAATATCTACCCCATTCATACGTTACGGGAGGTAATTAGCTAGAT
The DNA here is from genome assembly GCA_016801175.1 of Esox masquinongy. Lineage (NCBI taxonomy): Eukaryota > Metazoa > Chordata > Actinopteri > Esociformes > Esocidae > Esox > Esox masquinongy. The sequence goes on along the minus strand of JACXGI010004619.1, from coordinate 33,680 downwards.
GTAATGTCAACAAGCTTACCAAACTTTCATGAGCCAGAGATCACTGTTGCTAGTTGCACTGGTAGCCTCTACTCTACTAAGGTAACCAGACTGTTACAGCAACTACCTCAAAGCAAAGTGCCTGCGTGTGGTCCTGAAGCCAGTCTGATTCGAATTACGCAATTGCTCACCGTACTGCCACTGGAACGTTCTAAAGAGGTTGAGCTTTTCTTATAATAAGAGTTGTGTTGATAAAAAGTGTGAGGGACAAAATGCCATTTTCAAAATGTGGTGGGGACATGTCCCACTCATGAATAATGAAACCTACGCCCCTGGTCCTCAGTTAAACTAAAGGTCTACTCAGTACTGTTAAGATGCTTAAGGTCTACTGGTGACATCAAGTTTAGTTTTAAGATCCAGGATCAACTTGCAACTCTCTACTATCAGTAACAAAGCAGTTGGGCTGCGTCAACGATTTATCATTGTTGACGTAATTGTGAAACTGCATTTAAAATGCAGAATTTGCAGTATAATGTTTTTTAATAAGGAAATTATCTCAAGAGGCAAGCGGAACATCAGAAGAAATGCATTGATCTTTGACACATCAGAACGTACTGTGGAATGAAGGCCATAATGTTTAATTGGACATCAAAAACACACAGGATGTGTCTCTTTAATAGCACACAGAACAATGTCCATAATTCACTTTTGCTAATTCAAGAAGTTACACTGTGCAGAGAGGTGTACAATAACCTCTGTGTTGTTGGTAATAAACAAAATCCCACCCATCATCTTATTTCCCACCGAGCTCTATTTTTAGAAATGTTGCTTTCATTATCTTCAAAAGTACAATCCTTCATTTAACTAGTTCTTCTTCATCAACCAATAACATAGTGAACCCCAAAAGTATTTTGGAGGTTTTTGTGCTTGTATTCCAGCACTTTGATTTTGAAATGATATTTTTAAGTGCAGACTGTCAGCTTCAGTTTTCATCCATTTATCAGCTGGACCAAAAATTAAAGCATGTTATGTACATTCTCCCATTCCAGATTGCCTAAGGTGTTGAAATGCAGAGAATTGTTTTTTTATTTTCAGTCCAAATACATTTTGAGTTTATAATCATACTAACACAAATCTTATTAGCATCATTTGGTGATAAAGGTTACTCTATTTTGGAAAGATATTGTTAGGATACCGTTTATGGTTTTCTTAACTACGTTATTCAAATTAAGTTACTGTAGACCAATAGTGGGTACCGGCAACAGAGCATGGTTGTGGTTTCAGTTCTGTTGCATGGTAGAAGGTTTCTCCTATAAGCACATCAGAATGAGAGTGAGAACAGTATGCTGACCACGGATGGAACGAAGAAGCGATAACCACACGCTGTCATAGATGGGGACAGAGAAACACACATTATAACATGAAAGTGTTTTGGGGGTTGATGGAATGTCCATTACAGTACATTGACTATGTTCAGTTTGTTTCTTTCCTTTTTTTTATGTAAAGCAACCGTGGCCCCATTCTTTCTGTCTATTAGTGGGTGTTGTCTATCAGGACTCAAACATGCTGAATGAAAGAGACTTGATCTGATAGCAGCAATTTATTGAATATCTTTTAAATGCAATGCTGTTTACTGTAGCAGAAGATTTCATTGCAGGAATTTAACATGAAGTAAGCTTTGTTGTTAATGTACACAAAACCAATGAACTTACAGACACATTGCTATTTCATTGTTTTGTGAAAGCAATGTTATAAAATCACTACATTACCTATAGAATAACCAACATTTCTTGCTCAAACAAAATGACAAATTCATTCTGATCTGTACCAGCATCTCATAAATATTAGCTGCCCATTACTACGGAAAAATAAGTCTCCAAAAACAATAAACATGTTATATTTACTTCTGACCCGCATGTGACACCACTGTGCAATGAGTTCAAAAGCCTCAAGAGAATGAACACTATTTTGCCCAATTTGACAAAAGCCTCAAATGCTTCAGAAAGCCTTGATTTCCCATTACTTTCTGCACCCCTCGTTTCTAGTTGAAGCTTATGTTCTAACCCCCACTTTGCTGGACTCCCGCTCTGGGAGTCACCCTTGTATGCACCCTTGTATGCAGAGCAGCATACAAGGGTGCACTCGCGCTCAATACGGTTCCAATCTTTCTGACATGTGTTTGATAAATTATTGTTTGTCATGAAAGTAAACGGCTCTCCCTTCTATTTTAGCTTGAAACATGACTCACTGTATGTGTTGCACTCTTATTTGTTGCATTTACAGTGCAGTGTCGGTAGGACAGCTTGTAGGAGCAAAGAATTTTGTTCTAGGAATGAGCTAGCAACATATGCACAAGCAATGAATGGTCTATTTGTATAAACTCATCTACAGCAACACTGGCTCAGACCAATGCTCTGTAAAAAGCATAAAAAGGTTAAATGTAAAACTTAAGCTTTAACCTCGTCCCTAGGCTACTTTGCACAGTATATCCGATACTGGCACAAACGTCAAAGGACACATGGGGTAGGTGTTGTGGGGGATGGATAGTTTGGTTGACTAACCCAGTTACAGCAAGCCAATGAGTCCCATTCCGCAAGTTCCTCATTACTTTTTTATTGTTTAAGGCTAATGAAGGCTTTTACCAGACCTGGGAACAAGACTGCTAAAGATCAAACTAAAAGCTCTATTGCTCAGACACGTTTCAATGTTTAAATTGATGGACATTTTCTTTCTAACACTATTAGACTAGAATCTGTTACACCTGACCGTATTTAAGTGAGTACACACTGCCAAGCTAAACAATGACTAAATAAAACATGAAAGATGCAGGTATCTCACTGGGATTTCAACAATAGTTGAGTACTAAAAATAGTTCTCCAATCCGTGATATACCATAGCAAACACACTGTGGATGGGGTTGAAATGGGATTTTGGACAAAGTGCACTAAGAAGAAACATCCTACTAATAACATAAAGGGGCTTTCACACTAAAAGAGTCAACCACCGATAATAAAAGTGGGTGATCTACAAACTGGCCGGGATTTCGCATTATCAGTTCCACACTTTCTTGATCTGTTATAGTGCTATGAGTCATGCCTAAGAGAAGCTCTTAGCCATGGTATATTGGCCATATATCACACACCCTTTTGCCTTATTCCTTACATATTGCACTGGCCATTTCTGGAAAAAGAATATTGCAATGAGACCACAAGTGGTCAAAATGGTGCACTTCTGTGGTCTCATCGCTATTCTTTTTACAGAAATGGTGAGTACTATATATGGGCACACATCAATTTTACCAGGGATTCCAAGTTGGGTACAAATGTTTCCCCCTGCCCAGCGTTTTTTTTTACATCTTTTTATGACCCCAAAGTGGTTTCATATAACACCGGACCCAATCAGATCTTCCACTGCAGCCATGACAGATCTCTAAATGGCCACAAGCCAGTGGAAAGAAGCAAAAGTTGAACATTGTTTCTTTTGCCTCTGCCACCGGGATGAGGGGAAAGTCTACTGTCAGCCATACATAAAACAAAATAGAGGCGTCAGCTTTCTGCTTGTCAGTGTGAAAGCCCCCATAAGGAACAGCTATTGAGTTGGATTTCATCAAGACCCTTATTCAATTAATAACTAACTACACTTGAAATGATAACATCTGTCGGCTTCTCTGTTTCATATTGCCTTCATGCAGTCTTAACATCACCGCTGTCCGCCATGCGATGGAGCTGGAGTTTATCATATACAGTCAGTTCAGTTTCTCTAGGCGGATCGAGTTCGGATATATCGACTCGTTCCTCCTAGACAGGGAGAGGTAAACAAGGGAAGGAAGGAAGGGGGGTTGAAAGAGGAGAGAAAAGAAGTATTCCAACAAAAGGGAAGAGAAGGATAATGTGTGTCGTTATGAAATACTTTGTGTCGGAGGAAGGTAACAGAACACGTGAGATGCTCTGTTATAATTTCATTGTTCTGCATTCAGTAACGCAACACAAAACATACATCTAGAACCGATAGTACAGCCAGTGGGAGGAACCGCAAAGCCTAGCTTAGAACAACAACTGACTATGCAAATAGTTTAATAGGCAGGAACATAAAAGCCATACACAATTGTGCTATGCGACATCTCACTGTGTAACGCAACCATACCAAAACTTTCAGTGATGTTAGGACAGGTATCAACTGAGATCACATCACCATGTAGCCTATAGTTGTAGCCACAAGGACTCAAAAAGCTGCTGAACTGAGTTTCCTACAGTATGTCTTTTAGCCTCTAGCATTATTACTAACCTGGATACTGGTTGGTATAATGTGAGATATCTCTGCATACTGAATGTCAAGTTGTTCCCCTTCACATGGATCTATGAAGAAAGAGTAAAGTAAATACAAAGTGAGGGTGTGACTAACTGATACACAGAGGCTGTCATCCATAAGACAGTTTCTGCAAATACAATGGCTACCAGTCTCTAAAGTGTCATTTGGTTAGGTTAAGGGAGCTAGATGAGCTAGCCATTAAACGAAAGGTAAATATATATACACTGCTCAAACAAATGAGGGAATATCAATCTGTCCAGTTAGGAAGCATAACGATTGTGAACAATGTCCTTGTTTTGGTGCAAATGAAAGTGACAACAAGTGCACTGGACAACCCCCGAAACGAGCATGGTTTTACAGGTGGTGGCCACAGACAATTACTCTCTCCTGATCCTTCCTGACTGATTCTTCTCTAGTTTTGCATTTTGCTAGTGTCCTTGTCACTACTGGTAGCATGAGGTGGTACCTGCAGCCCATTCAGGTTGCACAGGCAGTCCAGCTCCTACAGGATGACACATCCATATGTGCCGTTCGCAAGAAGATTTGCTGTGTCTCCCAGTAACGTCTCAAGAGCATGGAGGAGATACCAGGTGACGGGCCGTTACACAAGGAGAGCTGGACAGGGCAGTAGAAGGGCATCAACCCAGCAGCAGGACCAGTATCTGCTCCTTTGTGCGAGGATGAACAGGAGGAGCACTGCCAGAGCCCTACAAAATGACTTCCAGCAGGCTGGTGTACCATTAGCCTGCTGTTACCTGTCAGAAACAGACTCCATGAGGGTGGCACAAGGGCCCGACGTTCTCTAGTGGAAACTGTGCTCACAGCCCAGCACCATGCAGCATTCGCCAGAGAACACCAGAATTGGAAGGTCCACCGTTGGATGAGAACAAGTTCACACTGAGCAAATGTGACAGACGTGAAAGTCTGGAGACGTCGTGGTGAACGTTATGCTGCCTGCAACATCATCCAGCATGACTGGTTTGGCGGTGGGTCAGTGATGGTCTGGGGAGGCAAATCTTTGGACCTCCACGTGCTAGTCAACGTTACCCTGACTGCTGTTAGGTACCGAGATGAAGTCCTCAGACCCATCGTCAGACCTTACACTGGTGCAGTGAGCCCGGGGTTCCTCTTGGTGCAAGACAATCCCGGCCTAATGTGGCCAGAGTGTGTAGGCATTTCCTGGATGATGAAGGCATTGATGCCATTTACTGGCCCTCACGTTCCCCAGACCTGAATCCAACTGAGAACCTCTGGGACATTACGTATCGGTGCATGTGACGCCACCAAGTAGCGCCAGACTGTCCAGGAGCTCACTGATGCCCTGATCCAGGTCAGGGAGGAGATGCCCCAGGACAACATCCGCCGTCTCATCAGGAGCATGCCCAGACGTTGTGGGGAGTGCATACAGGCACGTGGGGGCCATACAAACTATTGAGTCACATTATGAGTTGTTGTGAATAAATTCACTCAAGTTGGAACAGCCTGTGATTTCAATAGTTTACTTAGATTTTTGGTGTGAGTTTGAATCCAGCCCTCAATCGGTTGGTGATTTTGGTTTCCATTGACCGTTGTTGCGTCATTTTATTCTCAATGAATTACACAATGTAAAGTAAAGATTTTGATCTTTAATATATTTCGTTCATTGAGATCTGATGTGTGATTAAGTGTTCCCTTCATTTTTTGAGCAGTTTAAATCCCTGAGCTTGCAAGATAAAGAGGAATATTTTTTGTTCTGTTACTTAATGCTGGTAAGCATAGAATTTCTACCTGGGTATTCACTGTGGCAGCTCGCCACAAAAACCTTTAGGAGACAGAGAACCTGATCTAGAAAGTAATGATTGTCAGACTGTGTGTGTTCAACATTTAGAGATGTGTTTCCGAAAGGTCTGTGATCATTTTTGCCTCTAAATGGTTAAATACCTGCCTTGCGAGTGTATGTTTCTCCCCTTCTGTCGACAGATCGCAAGTCCAACCACTACTGAAGCAACCAGAATGCACATTATAGCAATGAGAGACAAATAAGCCCTCTTATTATTAATACCTATATTGAAGAGAAAGAAAATATTTGTAAATATAATTTAATTTACACTTTCACAGTACTGTGCAGTCCAGATACCAGTATTTTGTTTTGAAGTTGTTGTTTCCAGCATTGAGTCATAAAATAAAAGCAAACAGGAAGGAGATGCAAGGAAACAAAGCATTTCATGATAAAATCTCATGGACAAAGACAGAATCAGGGTGTACAAATAAGCAAAGGTCTAAAGTACAGAGTGAATGTAATACAAAGGCAATAAGTAGTGCCACTGACTCTTGGTGTGAGACACTGAGCCTCCAAACACACAACATCATGACAATAAGCAACAAAGACAGGAGGAAACAAGGGGTTACACACACATGATAATTAGAGGAATGGAAACCAGGTGTGTAATAAGGAAGACCAGGAGTGGAGGATGAATAGGGCGTTGGGTTGATGACCAGCGGAGTGCAGGAAAGGGCGTTAGGAGTTGGAATTATTTGGTTTTCTAAATTAATGTATTTGTACATGACCCGTGCCTGTCATCTTAGTCACGATGCAGGATTCTAGGACATGAAACGTCACATTCTCCTTGGTAACTGGGTTGGCAGCCTCACATCTGTACAAAGTCCTGTTCTGTATGTCCACCTCCAGAGGGAGAGAGAGGTTGATGGAAAGTTCAGGGCTGCTGGTCTGTTTGAGTATCTCCTCTCCACTGTACCAGGAAAGGGTCACATTTCTGTCATTCTTGACAGAACACTCCACTGAACAGATCTCATTTCCTGCTGTTGTCAACGTGGGCCTGGAAACAGGATCTGGAGAGGATGAGTTTGGGTTAGAAACAAGCCACATGAAAATAGTGTTTAGACCAATGTTGTCTCATGTGAAAAACACACATTCTATCACTTTTTTAGGTGCTATCATTTCTTACGGGTAAAACCGATATTTATGTAAATACTTCCGATATAGAAGGTGGGATTTTGTAATGTTGCCATCTGAAACATTTAAACTCCAATACAAAATGATGGAGTATAGAGCAGTTTATAAACTGCATTACCATCCAATGACATATGTAGAGGACTGTATAATATGACATGAAATAACTAACAGGCGGAAGAGGTTCCAAATATATACAGAAATAATAGTTCAATAGTGGTAGTGAGCAATGAAAGCATTTCTTACATCTTACCAAACACAGTGAGTTGATATGTTTTCTTGGCACCTCCCTTTCCATCCACATCATACATCCCTGAATCACTGGTTTTTAGATCTCTGATGGTGAACTGTCCAGTATGTTGGTCCCACTGAATTCTGTCTTTGAAACTGTCTTTATAGGAGTCCATTCTTCCTTTAACCACCACAGCTATATGACTACCATTATATAATAAAGAACCACCTTGCTTTGTTGACTTAGAAAATGTGATGGATTCTCCAACAACCTGTGTCAGCATCTCTTCACCAGTCTGGCTGATAGAGAAGCACAATCTTGTAAGATATCGGTTGATCAGTATTGTTCATGTAATTGATACAATCACTTCATTGTTTTAAAATTGATTGTTAAAGCTAATTGCACCTACAGTATAAATACAATAACCAAATTATGCATTTGCTAAACGAGGCTTTAGGACCTAGGTATTCTCTGTGGGGAAAAAAATCTTTAAAAAGAAAATGAAAAATAACCTTAAGAACCTTTTATGTCAGTCAGCTCAAAAAATGTACCCCAAAAAAGCAAATGATAGCTATTTGTTCTGTTAGTGATGGTAGAAGTCTTGGCCCATAATTTGACTCCTCTAAAACAGTCCCACCCATTGAATGTCAAATCATATTGTGATTGGTTAATCCTACTGTCATTCCAAAACGCTGCTCTAATACAAATGAATGGCATAAGTCTCCTGAAGGCATAGCTAGGACTAGCTACAATTGAATGGCAAAACCTTGATGGCCTAGCTAGATTTTGTCTACCCAGAGACACCAAAGAAAAATGTGGTTAGACTTTATTTTGACAGTCCCAATTTCCATCTGTAGATTTTCTTTAGATTGTAATACTATCAACAAACTTTCTACAAACTTTAATCAAACTACAGTTGTTAAACAACTGCTTGCAATGATTAAAGTTAGGTTTAAGTTTAGAAAAAGGTTTAGGGTAAGGGTTAAGGTTAGGTTTGGATATAGAAGGCTTAGTAGATAGTTAAAATGTTACAGATAGTCAGTAGACAATCTATAGAGCATCTACAGGCATATTTTTGGGACTCTCAAAATAAAGTGTTACCAAAAATTCTCATTGGATATAACAAATATTACCAACATAAAGTGTCTCAGTAAGGTGTTGGGCCACCAAAAGTCACGAGAACAGATTCCATGCCTTGCCATCGAATTAATGCTTTCGACCACAACTTCCGACCCCATTTACTGATTTCTTTACCATAGATCTAAAAGCAGATGCAACATAAATCACCTATTCCTATTGAAACAGCCTGTTGAGAAGTTGTAACTGAAGCTACTGCCATCACAACACATTCAAAGTCAAATGCTCAGTCAGCAAATTCCATCTGCTGACTGTGCAAAAGGAGCCCCGACCAAGTATTAAGTGCATGAATTACAAACTTAGGAAACCTTAGCAGGTGTTTTGAGTTAATTTGCTGATTAGAGCTCTTCTCAGGTTGACATTTCTGTATTGTAATTTTTTTATTCTAATATATTTGAGATACTGGATTTTTGATTTTCATGAGCTGTAAGCCGTAGTCATCAAGACTGAAACAAAAAAGGCTTGAAATGTTTCACTTTATGTGTAATGAATCTAGAATATATGCATATACACTATCTCACAAAAGTGAGTACACCCTCAAATTTTTGCTTAGGGGTGTACTCACTTTTGTTGCCAGCGGTTTGGACATCAATCAATCAAATATTTGCAAAAATGCGAGGGGTGTACTCACTTTTGTGAGATACTGTATATGGTGTCACCATTTGATTTGAATTACGGTAAAAAACATACTTTTCCACGATATTCAACATTTTTAGATGTATCTGTATATCCCTATACACTTCAGAATTCATCTGGCTGCTTCTGTCTTCTGTCACCTCATCAATAAATACTAGTGACCCAGTGCCATTGGAAGCCATGCATGCCCATGCCATCACACTGCCTCCACCGTGTTTTACAGATCATGTGGTGTGCTTCGCATCATGAGCCGTTCCAAGCCTTCTCTATACTTTTTTCTTCCCATCGTTCTGGTACTGGTTGATCTTAGTTTAATCTGTCCAAAGAATGCTGTTCCAGAGCTGGGCTGGCTTTCTAGACGTTTTTTGGAAATGTCTAATTTGGCCTTTCTATTCTTGAGGCTTATGAATAGTTTGCACCTTGTAGTGAACCCTCTGTATATGCTCTCGTGAAGTCTTCTCTATGGTAGACTTGGATAATGGTATGCCTAGGAGAGCGTTCTTCACTTGGCTGGATGTTGTGAAGGGGTTTTTCTTTACCATGAAAAGGATCCTACAATCATCAACCACTGTTGTCTTCCCTGGACATCCAGGCCTTTTTGTGTTGCAGAGCTCACCAGCACATTCTTTATTTTCTCAGAATGTACCAGACTGTTGATTTGGCCACTCCCAATGTTCCTGCTAACTCTCTGATGGATTTTGTTTTTTTAAGCCTAAGGATGCCCTGTTTCATTTGCATTGAGAGCTCCTTTGACTACATGTTGTGTGTTCACAGCAACAGCTTCCAAATGCAAAAGCCACACCTGGAATCAACTCCAGACTTTTTACCTGTGTAATTGATGAATAAATATTGAAGGAATAATCCACACCTGTCCATCAAACAGCTTTTGAGTCAATTTTCCAATTACTTTTGGTCTCTTGAAAAAGAGGGTGGTACATATTAAAGAGCTGTAATACCTAAACCCTGCCTCCAGTTTGGATGTGAATACCATCAAATTAAAGCTGAGAGACTGCACTTCCCCTAATTCATTATCATGGTTGGGTAGGTTACGTTTTAAATGTAATCCGTTACAGCTACATGTTACCTGTCCACATTTGTAATCAGTAACGTAACTTTTTGATTACTCAAAATCAGTAACGTAATCTGATTACTTTTAGATTATATTTTCATATGAAGAGGCATTGGAAAACAAACAGAAACAGCCTATAACTAAATGAACACCTTTTGCGGGATCAATCAATGTTAGAGTTTAAATAGCTGGCCAAAAACGGAATTTGCATTTTACCTTATGGGTTGTGTACTGTGCCCTTGGAAATGGGTTTCTAAACCATTGCTTTTTACTTCAGTATGATTGGGCTACATCTCTACGTTACACGCTAAAGGTCTGTCAGATATTCAGTCATTCCAATTAATCCAATAAACCTCGATCTTCCAGAATCTGACTTTTTATCTGAACATAACCCACAATCTAATGATGCTTAAGCCTGTTCTGTTATTTGTGTTTTATTCATGTTTTTAATTGCTTCAAAACATTGTTGAACAATAAATGGCAATAACTCGAAAAGGGAATTGACATTGTTGTTTATAAAAATTAAGATATCCGTAGCGTAAGCTAAATCTGCAGAAGTCTGATGATTTGCTTCACAATCAACATTGTCAAAATGTTGCAGAATCCCCCTGCACGCGAATGCTCGTTTGCAATCGTGAACACCCGCATAATAATAAGATTTACCCGCGCGAACGTAACCTGCGATTATTATGGCCACCAGTGATGGATTTTCAAAACGAAAAATGAAAACAAAATGAAAGAAATAAACTGTGATTATAAACCTGTACTCTCAGTTTAAAGTAAATGACGTCAGCAGCCAATGATAACCAATGAACACAATTTTCAGAGATACAAAACAAGCAGAATCACATGACCTGTCTATATGGACGGAGTTCATGTGGCCGCGTCAAATGCAAATAATCATACTTTGGCAGAGTGCTTCCCAACGCACCTTTTCTCCTCAAATGTCGTGGTAAATTCCTTATAATTTTTATCTTGAAGGCAGCGGCATGTTACAGCTATCTACCAAATAGTTGCCTAATCTATTAAACAATTCCTGTAAAAGTTATTCGGTGCAACTCGTCCTGGCTGTGTTGTTCGGTGCATTTGACAAATAAACCTTGAAACTTTAAAAAGATATAACACCAGGTAGGCCTATTGCCTATCATTGTTCTGAGAATTATGCGTCGAGTAGATAACTAAAGATTTTATATGATTCGGGTAATATTAGCGAAAATATACTCTGTTTTTACCAGCCATCCAACCAACCAACCAAAACCGGAGAAATAGCGCTTCCTCCGTCACTAAACTGGTTATGCGCGTCCACTTTTGCGCGCATGATGATCACACACATGAGGATCGCAATTCATATTTTGGTTCAAATAACGATGTTTTCATAACATTAAATAATAAACTCAAACATACAATGTGACATAATTATTTCGCGCACCTACCCAGCAAACAATATTACGTTGTCACCACGTATCGAGTCGGTCCGTTTTCGTACCGGTTACGTAACTATCTGACGTTGCAGCCACTGGAAAGGCGAAGTTCCTATTTTGGTTGTGACATTGTCATTTCGTCACCTTTACGTCGTGACAACGTTATGCAATTAAGGTTTCCTTTTCGTCATTTGGTGACCATTGGCAGATTTGCAGTATTTGGTTATGCAATGCTTATTTTTGCACTAGCAAAATCAATTTGATCTAGGCACAGCTACTGTAGCTAGCCTACCTGTTACCTTCTAATCCTGGTCTTCTGCAGCATCAACCATATCCCATTAACATGGTGGTTCTATTTTTAAAATAAGACTGAGTTAACTGAGTTAAGTTTGTTTTCTGCCTTATATTCCTACATTCCACAATGTTCCTGCTGATTTTTCAAGTACATGCCAATATAATCTGCTCTTTTTAAAGCACAAACCACATAGTCAACCCTATTAGATATTTTGCTCATATAGTCATTTCCCAGCAAACAATATTGCATTGTCACGGCGTACTGACAAGGTAACTTACATTTGGAACCAGTTAGATAATGATCTTACATAAATACAACCTGAAATGCAATTTATTTAAAGTAACCCATTTGTAAAACAATATTTTGTACCAGGTATTTTAAGATGCCATAACAATTCTTTGCACTTAAAAATTAGTATATTCATACCTAAAGCTAGAATAGGTACAGTTAAGTTTATTTCTGTCCAGTCAACATATCTCACATGACACTTCTTTCAAACTTTGTGTTTATCCACTCCAACTGTCCCATGCCCTCTTAAAGGTGCACAACACAAATCAAGCAGGGCTCTAAACAGACTTTAGTTTTACAGTGAGCATGTGAGGTATTATGTATACATTTATTCTATCAATCCCTTTCCAGATATAATTATTTCAATAGTGTTAGATCATCAGTCCAGGTATTTTCTCCTAACAAAGTACATGACATAATATAGAAGAGCCCCATATGAAATGTAGTGAAAAAGAATATAACATTTACAAACAATCAAGAAAATGTATGTAATTAAAAAATCATTTTATTGATCACCCACCTCACACTCTCCCAAGTTGGTCAACGGTACAGAAATTAAAATCAGAACTGTGTGGGACTTCAAAACAAGCAGGAAGGATAAAGTAGGAAATCCCACCTAGTTCACTACAATTAAATTGCAGGGCTTCAATGGCAATAACCAGGCTAAACAATTACTTTTTCCACTAATAGAGTTATATCCTTCTCGAATCACTGAAATTTAAATCCAACTATCAACTGATCACAAGAGATATTACCAAACTGGCCATTTTTACAAATAATTAAAATATAAGAACATAAGCCAATATTAATGCCTTACTCTTCATTGGGTTCTTCTAATGGTGAGAAATTGTGAAAAATCATGGTTTTTTTTAACTATGAACTGATCAAACAAGAAGAAATATTATCCAACTGTCAAAATACAATAACACACGCAAAAATGGAAACTTTACTCTTCTTTGTTGTCAGAAATGAGTCTGAGTGGTCATCAGTTCTATCTTCACCTTCCTTTGTTGTTGGTACCCAGAACTGCACCTGATCATGGACAATGAAAACAAGTTTAAAAAGAGTATAAAACAGTGTCCACAATCTGATTCAGTTATTTCGTAATAATTTTATTATATCACTTTTACATTATTATCAAATGTCTTGTTGAATCATGCTTTGTGTGAACTCAGTAAATATCTTTACATTTGAGTACTTATGAGGTGACTCAATGGTTAAACAGCTCTGGAAAAAATTAAGAGACCACTCCTAATTTTTCTTAAATCAGCATCTCTACATGTATGGCAGCCATTCAATTCCAGAATGGCTTCCAACACAGGCACACCTCATTTTACTTAATGAGGTACTGATTAAGAAATCTAATGAGTCCGTCTAACCATTAGACGACAAGGTGTTGGGCAAAGCTGAAAATTTGACTAGTCAGAGAAGATGACCTTACTCCATTCCTCTACGGTCCAATCCTTATGGTTATTTGCAAACTTCAGCCTGGCTCTTCTTTGCTTCTCCTTGATGAAGGGCTTTTTTCTAGCTTTCCACGACTTCAGCCCTGCCCCTAGGAGCCTATTTCGAACAGTCCTTGCAGTGCACTTCACCCCAGCTGCTGTTTGCCATTCTTTTTGTAGGTCACTTGATGTCATTCTACGGTTGTTGAGTGGCATTCGAATGAGATGACGGTCATCTCGGTCAGTAGACAGTCATTTTCACCCTCTGCCAGTCTGTAGATTTGTTGTCCCCAATGGCTGTTGCCTGACCTTGTTCTTATAAACCGCCGTCTTTGACATTTTCAGGATGGAAGCAACCTGACGCTCACTGTATCCGTCTGCCAGTAAAGCCAGAATTGAAACCTTTTCCTCACTCAAAGCTTTTCTTTTCAGCTCTTTTGTCATGCTGAATAGTTATTTTTTTATTCAAATTACCTTTGAGGTACTACTTGCACTTTTTTTGCCATCCAGCTGGTTCTATTACAAGAGAATAGTGATGACCACAGCAGTGGTTTTTATACATTTCCTCGTTAGATTAGATTTGGTTTAGGTAATCTCCTAATCAGTACCTCATTAAGTAAAATGAGGTGTGCCTGTGTTGGAATTTAACAGACACTGGAATGGAATGGCTGCCATACATGTAGAGATGCTGATTTAAGAAAAAATCGAGTGGTCTCTTAATTTTTTCCAGATCTGTATATTATTAGTATTTTTGTATTACCGGTCTCAGTCTACATATCTTCCTTGAGACTAACCAAAATATTAAGGGGACATTGTCTTTATGATGACAAAAGCTAAAGTTGCTCTGCATTTTTTATGCATCACATATTGGAACCCCAATAACTAGAGAAAGTGAAATATTACTTGATATTAAAGAACACACAAGCCAATTATATCAATAGTCTATCAATACATTATGCTTACCCTAAAGCTGCATAAATAAAACACTAACAAGCGTATTGCACAAGCCTCTAGTTACAGCAGTATTCTATTGATCATCTGTGTTTACAATCACTTCAGTTGCTTGCTCTGTGGTTCTTCTTACAGTCAGGGAAAGCTGCAATAATAAATGAGAATGCATATTAAGGATTTTCAACGTTTGTTAAAATATGACTACAAAATTGTGTAATTCCTCGAATCTGCTTAGCAGATTTTCCGTGTCAAAATGATCTTGCGCTGGAAATTAATATTTTAATGTTCCACTCGGTAGCCTAATGCACATTACAGCAATAAATTACACAACGGAAATACTTTGAAAACATGATGATTACCGCGTGCTTAGTCACACATTGCATACTCAAACTCGACTTCAGTACTTATTTCTGACCCAGCAAGTGAAACACTTCTTGCACTGAGCTCAGCCTGGCTCGGGAAAAAACAACCAATCAATCAAGCTAGCTACAGTAGTAGTTGACTTAGCTTGCTAACGCTAGTTGGCTTGCTTTAACAGAGTTAATGTTATTCGATGATAACTACCAAATTGATTTTAGCCAATTTGTCAGATAGATAAGATAGCTATCTGCTTTGTAAAGAAGTTAAATAAGCTTACCTGAGATTCCTTGTCCAGAAATGATGACACGGTGCTCCAGAAATTATGTCGGCTTAACGAGCTAAGCAGATGTTTGTTAAGTAGTCGTACAGTAGTGTTAACTAGCTGCAGTAGCTAGTTAGCCAGGTACGTTACTGTAACAGAAAACCTGCTCTACCTGCAGTTGCTAGCAAGGTATACTGTGTAGGCTACACCACTAAATAAGAACATTTCAAAATTGGATAATTGCTAGATTAGAAAAACTGAAAGTACCTTGCTGTAATTTGAAAGGTTAACATAAATGATTACATTATTTCTAAATAGAAAAACATGTTCAATTAGAAAAAACTATGATAGCGGTTGAAACTTAAGTAATCATACATTTTTTCAAAAGTATCTGTAATCCGATTACAATATTTTTGTTGGTTACGTAACGGATTACAGTTAAAGTTTTTTTTGTAATCCGTTACTCCCCAACACTGTTCATTATTTAACTGTAACGTGAACATATTTTGGTACACAGCCAAAAAAAAAATGGTGTCAGTGTCCAATTATTTCCGGGCGTAACCGTAAATTGATTGTTATTGTATCAGTGCTATTCACAAATGAAAGAAACAAACGTTGTTGTGCCATGAAATTAAAAAAAAATATTCATTAGGATTTGTTCAGGATAGACAGAAACTTTAGACAACATGATGACAACGTTCTGTAGCTTGTAGTAAGCCTGAAATAAAACGGTTTCTTGTTCAAAGTATGCATCCGTGCATGCTATTTGTGGTGATATAGGCTAGATCACAACCCCTTTGGCAGTAAAAGTGGAGGGGTTCCACGATTCTCTCTTCTTTTCACTTGACAAAAAAGTAAATTATCATCACCTATATTAATAGTTATTGTATCAATGTCATTCAAGAATGAAAGTAAAACTAGCATTGTTGCCATGAAATAAAATAGCTTTGGCAGTGTAAAGTTCATCTTCAGTCTCGCTAGAAATTGCTCAATTGTTAACGACTATTCCAATCAGTAAGTTAATAGATACTAGTAAGCTTATTACTGGCTAATGAGCTGTTAAAATGGCCTGTGGCAAAAGCCATACGGTTTATACAGAGGCGGAGCTTCAATGGGTGCGATGGGTGCGTGACACCCATGACAGCCAATCAGTTGCCCCCCAAAACGTTTGCCATTGATTTTTTTTTGTTTAACTCAAGTCTAAAATCTATTATAATATTTTTGTTGTTGACTTGCTATTTATATATATATATATATATATATATATATATATATATATACTTCAGAAAATACGTATTTTGGCATTGATTTGTCATATTTGTTTAATGGTTCTGTAATGAATTATTAGGATCGACCAGTCTGTGACCACGGGATCATAAGGTTAAGTTAGCTGAAAATCTGAGCTCTAGTCTAGAAGGTAGGTAGCTAGCTAACTTAATTATACAAAAATGGAACGTAAATATAAGTCTGGCGCTCAAAAAAGAAAAGAGAACAATAAAATTATAACAAAAAAAAGTCATTTTTGCCCGTGACACATTTCTTTAATAAAGTTGTTGAGCAGCAGCACAAGAAGAAAATTGTCGATACTATCAATGACAGTGAAAATGACAGTAATATTAGCATGGCAGCGTCAAATGAGAACGTAAGGGAAGACGATGAGGATCCAGGATGGACAGCAGCTAGCAACGAGGCCCAAGTAGGACAGGTACACAGGACAAATGATGAGCAGGTAGGGAGGAATGAGACTTGGGACATTATTAATAATGAAGGAACGAGTACAAGTGGGCCTCCAAAAACCTTTCCAAAAAAGTCAAAACCTTCCTTTCCAACTTTTTTGGAAAGGAAAAAGGTGCAGTGGTCTCTTCATTTTTTCCAGAGCTGTATATCTTACCAGGCACAAAACAAAATGATTGCATGCCTTGCGCATGAAACATTACAGAAAATAATAAAAGATGCCACCTTTTATTCAGTTATTGTATATTCTACAATTGACATTAACCGTGTTGACCAGTTTTCTTTGTCACTAAGATATGTAGATAAAACGGGGCAGAGCGTTGAATGGTTCATCAAATTTGAAGAGCTGTCCAGTGCTGGTGCTGAAGCATTCCACGATTTGCTTGTTAACTCGCTTAAAGGACTTGGCCTGAATGTGACCCACATCAGAGGGCAAGCATATGATGGAGCAGCTACAATGTCTGGCTACATCTCAGGGTTGCAGCAGAGTGAAAGAGTCATGCACTTCCAAAGCCATGTTTGTGCATTGCTGTGCGCCCAATCTGAACTTCATACTAATGGACGCAGCCTTCTCATGTCTCACAGCAAAATGTTTTTTTGCATGCTTGAATCACTATATTTGTTTTTGACATTAAGCCTACCATGGTACAAAATGTTTGAGGAGGAAGGGTCAAAGCAACTTGATGTAATTGTTCTTACACTGAAGCGTTCATGCGACACACAATGGGCATTTCGAAAAAAGGCTGCTGAGGCAGTTATTAGGAGCATGCCTGCCATAATCAAAGCTTTATGCAGGATTATGGAGCATAGAAACACTTCTCCACAAGCTGTAGCGAATGCAACGGGGTTACTTGGTACGATGGAAACCTTTGAATTCACGTTCATGCTGACATTATGGAATATTGTCCTTCAGAAGACACACGCTTTCCAACAATATCCAAAAGGAATCAATTGATTTGAACTCAGCCCTGGAGCTTCTGTGAAACTGAACTGAAAAGCTTGCAAACAGATGAACAATTCCAAAACATGGAAGCCATAGCTAGGGATATAACAACAGTGGAACCAAGACAGAATACGACGAGTTACGAGTGAGGAGAAAAAAAAGAGTATTCGTTGAAACAGAAGATGAGCCAGTTGCCAACTGCAAGCGCTTCAAAGTAAATTCATTTTTGCATGTACTGGATGTCTTAGCCACTCAGTTTGAGGAGAGGTTTTCAGATTTAGGAGGACTGGCGAAGCATTTTCAGGCCCTCAATCGCAAGCATTACTTTCACATGAACTCTGTTGAAAATGTAAATGACTTGGCACTGTACTACAGTGAGGATGTTTCTGGAACACTGGCAGACGAATACTGCTCATTTAGGGACATATACAAAAGCATATTTCCCGAACAAAACAAATTGACCACAAGTCAGATACTATCTTTCTTAATTGCAAATGACATGGACAGGGCTTTCCCAAACCTAGCTATGTTGTACAGGATTTATCTCACAATTACCGTCAGCAGTGCACAGGCCAAGCGGTCTTTCAGCCGCTTGAAGTTGATTAAAACATACTTACGTTCGACGATGACAGAGGACAGCCTCACTTGCCTTGCACTTCTTTTTATTGAGAGAGACATTACAGAGCAGATTGATGTCGACAAAGTGATAGACAAATTTGCCCAAATGAAGGTGAGAAAAGCGGCACTCTGATTTGACATGTGTGGGGTTAGGAGATCTCCCAAAAACATTCCACAATTGTTTTTGTTTTTCTAAATACTGTTCGTGAATCATTTATGAATACGGTTCATTTTGTATCTTTATAGACTACATTAGTGATATGGCTGATCGAGTTCTTTATAACAGACCTAGTCTACAGATTTTAATTGAATAGGTTATTTTATTGATTGTTAGCCTGCAATGCAGACTAAAAGGCAATTGAGATGTTTGCAATAAAACTGTTTGGCCAACAGATGTGTTGAATTAATGCATTTAATTATTAAACTAATAAATATGCCATTATTAGCTGCACCGCCCATAATGTTTGTGCGCATTGTTTTCTCCATGGCTATTTGTTGTTTGTAGTAGTTAGGCCCCGCCTTGTAACTGGCGGTACACATTTCTGTAGCGTAATACAAGCTTATCTTCATCATGGTAGATACAAATTACTTAAATAATTGGAGAAGGGTAGGGTGGTGGGGGCCCCGGCTTATGCATTGCACCCATGGGAGTGAAAGCTAAGCTCCGCCCCTTCGTAGATGCTATTTGTGGTTGAAGTAAATTAATAATAGAAACGTGAGTCAGTTTAACACAGTGCTTAATGGTGGAGCGAAATATTAAAAATTATCTAATGTCGAGACACTAAACTGACACTCATTGTATGTGTAGGTTAACACCTGGCAAATTTGATGCATTATTGTTAAAAAAACAAATTTCGGGAGCATACTTCGGAGCCTCTCAGCTCACCCTCTTAAATTTATTGTATGTTCCAACATCTTCTGAATTAAAATTTACCACTAATTTTAATTTGGGGTATGGCCTAAAGGGGAAGGTCACTTGTTTTTTTCAAGTGCTCAGGAGGGTCATGTGAAAATCTATTTTGCTGAAGAGAGAGAAATCTACTATAATTTCAGAGATATCCAATATCCTCTGTGTATTGCTAATTATAAATTACATACTGTACATGCCATGATGAATACAAATTTACCATGTTAACCCAATTGGCTGTTTTAACAATCTCCAACCCCATTTCCAAAAAAGTTGGGACGCTGTGTAAAATGTAAATAAAAACAGGATGCAATAATGTGAAAATCATTTAAACCCTATATTCAATAGAAAATACTACTTTCAAAACTGCAGCAAATGGTTTCCTCAGTTCCCAAATGCTTACAGAGTATTGTTAAAAGAAGAGGTGATGCAATGGGTGATGCCCCTGTCCCAACCTTCACAATGGGCATGTACTTTTCCAAAAACAATAACATTTCTCAGTTTCAACACTGGATATTTTGTCTTTGTACTATTTTCAAATTAATACGGGGATAAATTATTTGCACATCTTTGCATTCTGTTTGTTTTTGCATTTTATGCAGCGTCCCAACTTTTCTGGAAACGTTGTAGTTAAAGCAACTAATGTTTGTGTGGAAACTATATTCTCTACTTCGAAAAGAATGCTTCATAATTCATCATTACGTTAAATGTGCCCCTACACTTTACACAACTTTAGTTTACTATTAGGAGAATATTTAAATCTCTTTGTAGCATAGTAACGGTTAAAACGATATTGTCCAACAAATATGCCTACATTTACAAATACCTCTGTGGCACTGATGTAGCATCCAAAGGGGACAATTGCACTCTCCCAATATAACTTTAATTTTATAAAATCTTGTTTCTCAATACATACATTTTGAAATAATAACAGTCTATGACAAAATGTATGTCCTTCTCACACTTGAGTCTAATACATGTGTATTCTGCGGAAGAACATACCAATGCTATTTACTGTATTTTTGTTTAGGCAGTAGTGGTAGACAAACTAGGCTTAAGAAGTCGAGAATAATAGTGTACATACCGACAATAAATACAATCATCAATGAAAGTCTTTCCTTTCGACTAAACTCCATTATGGACTAATCCTTTCACTGTTGTATAAACCACCAGCAGTTGTTTGAAAGTGGGGGTGGGGGTGGTTTACTGGCCTTTAAAGAAGAGACAGGATCAAGACCGATTTAGTTGATTGGCTTGCGGCTATGAAAGAATAACCTACATTATACAATAGTTTTGTTGAATACTTTTTTGTAAAAACTGATTTCTAGAGTGCACATTATTTCCTGATATACATGGATCCCAAATGACATCACACAGCATTGGGCTACCATCTTTAGGAAAATTAGGTCAATTGTGTAACACAGGCTGAAATCTAATTTGATCAAAATCTAAAACAATGCATCTGTATATAATGTACATAGTGTTTCAATTCTTAAAGTCAATGCTTAGTGATGACACTGTCAGACTAGTTAATGTGTTTTTGTGCAAAGGTTAGCTAGCAACTGAGCCAGTCATAGCTTTTAAAAAAAAAGATACAAAGTTTTGACAAAGATACAAAACTTATAACATGGGGGGGGGGGTTTGCAGATAGATAGAATCCGTTATGGTATGTTGAATATGTTCAGTTAGTTTCCTTACTTTTTTATATAAAGCAACCACAGTCCCATTCTTTAACTCATTTCATGTATTGATGTTGTTTTGAGTCAAATATGGTGATAGAAAGAGACCTGCAATTTTGCTGAAATGTATTTAAAATATTTTTAACAGTGTGCTGTTTACTTTAGCAGATGCTTTTTATTCCAGGCATTTAACATGAAGTAAGCTTCGTTGTCAATGTACACAAAATGAAATGGTTATATTACCTACATAATAATCAACATTTCTTGCTTAAACAAAATGAACATTCTGACTGAAGCTCAGTGCCAGCATCTCATAAATATTAGCTGTTCATTATTATGGAAAAGAAGCCTAGCTGCTATCCCTGTTTTTCAGTTGCACATACACCTTGTACATTCTGTTTGCCTCTTTGCACATGTATAATTGCCATTGTGCCTGCATTTTTACAGTTGTTACACACGCATGTCTACCTCGGGACCTCATTGCTGCTATCTCTGCATCTTGGGTGCACATGCTACCTTAATACAACACTCCTTCATTGCCTCGTATGCACATCTTAAATGCCATTTTGAAATTGCCATTTGAGTTCAAAAGCCTCGAGAGAATGAAACCTTTTGGATACAATTTGACCGAAGCCCCAAATGCTTCAGAAGGCCTTAATTTCCCTTGACTATCTGTACCCCCCATTTCTTGTTGGTGCTTATTTTCTAACTCCCACTTCGCTGGGGAAGAGCAGCAAACAAGGGTGCACTCATGCTTGACACTGTGTTTTCTACATGGCGTCAGAACAATTTTCCAAGACTTGTTCTGAAACACTTCTGGTCACGTGGTATTGTATGACACCTGTGTCGGTTTAGTCTGAAATCTCTGTTTTTGAAAACAAGGTGGAGATACCTACAACTTTGAATGCATGGAGGGAACCACATGGAGAGAGATTTGTAATATTACTGAGAGATTGTGAGAGTTAGCTGTGTAACATTATTTATACTTAGTTAGCCTAGTTAGTTCTAACTTGTTTCAAAAGTGATTGTTGCAAAATGCAGGTTTCCACATCTCTGCAGCACTCTACCAATCAGGTATTTATGCTACAGTCACCGGACGGAAGCTACTTCTCAGTAAAAGGCATATCACAGCCTGCTTGAAGTTTGTCAAAAGGCACTGAAAGGACTCTCAGACCATGAGAAACATTTAAGAAAGATAAAATTATTTGGACTGAATGTCAAGCGTCACATCTGAGTCAACTCTTATCACCTGGCCAATACCATTCCAGTGGTAAAGCATGATGTTGGTAGCATTATTCTGTTTGGATGATATCCGAGGCAGGGAGTCTAGTCAGGAGATGAATGGAGCAAAGTACAGACAGCAAAGAGAACAAATGAGTGTCTTGTCTGTGAATGTCCTTCAGTGGCACAGTGAGAGAGACCAAACTTGAACCAGATCGAACATCTCTGGAGACATAAAAATGGGTGTGCAGTGAGACTGTCATCACTGTCAAAGGTACTTCAACAGAGTACTGAGTGCACTGAAAACCTGTTTTTGCTTGGAAGATTGAGGAAATTTAAATTCAATTAATTTTAGAATACGTCTGCAACGTAACAAAATGTGGGAAAGGATGATGGTTCTGTACTGTATATCTAGGACTTTAATGTAAGTTTCCCTTACAAAACATATAACACTTCAACACAAAACAGAATTATCAGGATTGGCGCCATTTCATAGTGAGGAAATATTACCAACATTTTAAGAAAGTTAACATTTTGATTGCCTTTACACTCAAAATTGAGACATTTGAAGTGGTTACCTAACAATGTTTGGGTGGCAATAAAATAAATATGTTATTGTCTTCAAGGGTCCATGTGTATCATAGGCAGAAATTCCAGGGGGGGGAGACGACGACACACGACCCCCCATTCCTGGGGAACACTATGATCCCCCCCCCCCAATATTTCACTGTAAACAAAACTATGTAATTTCTATAATATGAATAACATGCAATGTAAGCACTTGTGCTGTTTATAGACACTTAATAGTTTTTAAAGTTCAAAAGATTGTGAACCCCCCCCCCTCCGGCCAAACCAGTGTCAACCAGTGTGAATGAGAGAATCTTGCAATGCATTCATTTATTTAATGTTAAGTTTGGAATGCTTATTTTTACATATAGTATACAGTCACCTCAGACAGTATTGGCACCCTGCAAGAAATTGAGCAAAAGTCAATGAAAAAAATAAACAACACGAACAATGAGTCATCTTCTGGGCTCAGACATAAGGTTGAACCATATACTTTTATTACAACACAATAATTTCTCAACCACAAACCCTTTTATTGAGTAGAATGATTAACTGTGCAAAATATAATTAAAACATTTTGTGTTTGAGAAATATTCGTTTGCCATGAAACAAACAAATATTTTAGCCCAAAATATGAGTCATTGTATTGGTTGTTTATTTTTTGCATTTAGAGTACAGTGTCGGTAGGAGAGCTTGCAGGAGCAAAGTATTGTGTTCTTAAGGGATGAGCTAGCAACATATGGACAAGCAATAAATGGTCCATCATAATAACCTCAGCTACGACCAGAGGTGTTGCTAGGATCACAATACATTCGGGGCTTAGCCAAAGATGAGTACCAAATATGGTTTTCCCATCCTTGATGTAGCATAGAAAACCCATTGTGAATGGGATTGAAATGGGATTTCGGACAATGTGCACTTGGAAAGAGGGACTATCCTACCTACAACCTGAAGGGGCTTTCACACCAAAAGAGTCACACCACCAACAACCTTGTTTTTTATTAAGGATTGAGTGTACAAAATGTTGCACCTGTGTTGTCTCATTGCTCTGCAGTGGTTCAACTCTTATTTGAAAGATAGAACCTTTTCTGTTAATATTGGTAATATTTCCTCCTCTTCGGCAGCGATCACATGCGGAGTACCTTAAGGTTCGATCCTGGGGCCAGTTTTATTCACTTTGTATATGCTCCCCTTGGGCTCCATTCTCCGTAAACATAACATACCATATCACTGTTATGCTGTTGATATTCAGCAGTACTTACCGCTAAAACCAGGTAATACCAACTCCTTGAAGTCCCCTTTTGTTTGCCTTAAAGATATTAAGTGCTGGGTGGCTAAAAACTTCCTAAAACTTAATGAGAGCAATACTGAAGTTGTACTATTTGGCACCCCCAAATCAACTGAGGAACTATCTAAAGATGTGGGTCCCTAGTCCACAAATATGCACCCCCTTGGAAGAAATGTAGGTGTTATCTTTGATTCAAAATTAACATTTGACAAACAGATGAATTCTGTTGTCAAAGGTAGCTTTTTTCATCTGAGGACTATTCCAAAACAGAAATCCTCACTCAAAACCTTCCTTTTCAACTTTTTTGGAAAGGAAAGGAAAAGATGCAGTGGTCTCTTAATTTTTTCAGAGCTGTATTTACGTTTGAGCTGTCAAATACAGACCTAGCACAGATAAAATGTTTATTTAACTGACAGACCATGACAACTTTATCCTTTATTTCATCTGAGCCAACCAGAATGTGTTCAGGGAGCCTTGAAGCAACATGTGTACCTGAGAAAGATTTAATTAATTTCCAAAATGTTGAGGGGTTATTCAGGTTCTCTGTAACTGACTTTAAATAAAACTCTGATTTGGAATTTCTGATCATCAAGGTGCACTTGTTCCTTAGAGCTCTAAATGTAGTGCAAACAGCAGAGGAGTTTGAAGATCTAGCTGGGACCCACAATTTATTTCTTAAATGAATTAGCTCTGACAGACTGTCTGTGAACAAGGGATTGTCCCTACTGCTGATCCTAAACTTCTTAATGGGAACATGTTTATTAGAAATAGACAGAAAAAAATAGTGAAAATATTCCCATGCCAGTTCAACATCAGGGATCAGGGTTACTCTATTAAGATCGCTGTAATACAAATCATGCAGGAAAGCCTGCTCTTCAAAACCTTTAAAATATCTTTTAAAAATTAAATGGGGTTTTATCTTAGGGATTTTTGTATTCCAAACACAATAAATTACACAATGGTCGCTGACATCATTATGCATTTCAAGTTTCAAGCTTATATTCTCTTCCAACAATACAGATGACGGAATTAGCATTTGCAGTATGTACGTACAAGGAATAGTAGCCACTATGAGGTAGTCTAAAAATGCAATGTTACACAAATAGCTCCAGGAGGCACAGAAAATCATAGAATGTCAGTTGCCCAGACAACCCGGTCAAAGACTGAGATATATCCATCTGGACATTTACTATATGGGGACTTTAGTTAACTATGCTATTCCCAATAAGGAATAGAGCTCTGTTCACCTGTAGGATGTAAGTAATAATAACCCCCTGCTGCTCAAGAGCTTCCTCCTAGAGAACAGTTTCTTATGGCGGTTTTATGGCACAGGCCTGTTTGACATATTTGGCAACCCCACCTCCTTTACCCACCTGATCAGTTCTAAATACTTTGTAACCATCAATAAAAAAAAAGTTATTAGTTACTGATTTCCTAAGCCAGGTTTCCGATTGAACCATTATGTCAGTGTCTGTTGGCTTTGCCCAAATTTTGATCATATCCATTTTATGGACCAGACTTCTAACATTTTAATGTATAAAACCAAGGCCTGTTCTAGTTTTAAAATCTGAGGGAGTGGGTAAACAATGCATAGAGGTAGAAGGCCTAGGATTTGGCTGAACATTTCCAGAAATTATCAATAAAAGCATCACCACACATCGCAATTTTAGTTTGACAGGAGATGATTTGTCTGAACCACCGTTACCGGCAAACTGTGAGGAGTCCTCTGTGACGATAAAATAGTCAGTTAACAGCATTAAATTCTGAAGATACAAGATCTCGTTGACTTTCACTTCAGAGTAGTAAATCTTCAGTTGATGAAGTGGACTGATTGACTGATGATATGACTCAAAAATTCCCGTTGTCGAAGTTGCAAGTTATCTGGAATGTAACAAGCACAATAAGGATTCACTCTCCCCGTTGTGCCTATTTGGTTAATTTAATCCCGGATTGCAATGAATGAGCATCAGGAATACAAAGAAATACATGATGCCTACCTATATGCGGTTTTGTTAAGGGGGCTGATCTGCAGACCAGAAAAAGCACAGTCACTCTACCTCACCCCGGGTCCACAGCTATGACAGTCAGTGTACTACTAGGCCATGTAATCCAAAAATCCAACAGCAGAAGCGAGTACCTCGTTCAGGTTTAAAATGAAGCAAGTAATCCACTGTTACTGTAGATCTGCACTGAAATGTCAGAAAAATACAAATCTGGCAATCACTGAACCATTTGAAGAACCCATAGAGTACTGCTGTGATCCCTTTAAGAGCTGTACACCTGCAGGTGGATTCCAGGTAGGCCTAGACCTCAAACATTCCAAAACTTAGAGTTTTGTGGGAATCCAATAACATCTAATAAAACCTATAATCCCAGACTGAAGGACAGATGTTATTCCTGGAAAGTACCACTCATTTTGGCCCAAATGACAAAATATATTGCACAAAAAACATAAAAACGCAGACCTCACGTACTGACACACAAACAATGGACTGACTTGGCTGCCATCTTGAATTTGGACCCATGGATAGTGATCATATGAAGCCCTTTATTATCACATAGTTGTTTGGCTCCTTTTTAAATCAAAATGATAATGGAAATCACTCAAATGGCCCTGATCAAAAGTTTACATACCCTTGAATGTTTGACCTTGTTACAGACAGGGTTGGGTAGGTTACTTTTTAAATGAAATTATTTACAGTTACCTGTCCACATATGTAATCAGTAACGTAACTTTTTTTTTAACGTAAACTCAGTAACGTCCCAGCAAGCAACACGCCAGCGGCCCACTAGCTTTCTGCCGCTGCAGCCACCGAGCGTTTCTGCAAAGCATCTGGCCAACGGGCACTTTTTTTTATAGCGCGCGTGGCAATCGGGCCACCGGTGGGCCGCTTTCATTACAATGCCTTCCAACAATACCCTGATCAGCGGCTCACCAGCGGCCCGACGGCGGCTAGCCGCTTTTATGTACTAAACCCAGCGGGATGCCTCACGCCCCAATATTAGGTTTTATTTATAATAATATAATAAATCCTTACAATAATTTGGGTCATATGACAATGAACAAATGACAATGAACTGAATAAAATCTAAACAATTTATTTCAAATAGTGCAAGATGCATACAAAAAAAACGTGCATTATACAGCAAGCATACAAAATAAACATGTGCTAATGAATTGAAATACCAAGTTTCAAAATTGTTATTACAAGTTTCAAATTGTTATTATGTTTCCAAGTTTCAAATTGTTATTACGTTTTCAATTCCAAGTTTCAAATTGTTATTACGTTTTCAAATTCAGCTATCTGCTTGCTTGATGAGCAGATAAGGGACAGACTCCCAGGTGTCTTCAGGTGGTGAACAAGTTCTGGCAAACTTGTCGTGGTTGAAAGACTTCTTGCTGGTGATGCTGTGTGGTGGCAAGTAGCAAAGTCCCCCTTTGAGCCACAGGCGTGGAACTTCTGCCACACAGTCATCCTCCTCCGGGAACAAAACTACAGAAAACGTCATGACCTGAAAGCAATGTTTAGAAAAGAAAAAACCGGCAGCATAAGACACACACACAGGCTAGCTAGGAACAATGTGGATACACATACACACAAGACACCTCAGTAACGGAATTGTAACAAGTGCAGGTTTAGCTAGTTTAGCTAAATGTTACTGCCAAGAGTAAAGTTATCCACATGATGTGGATAACGTTACACAAAGAAACACGAGTTAGCTAATGTTATGTATCAGTTGATAAAAGTTACAAGGAATAAGCACATATATTATAACATTCTAACTTGTTGATACACTAAGAAACACAATTTAGACAAGTTAGCTAACGATGTTACCATACCTTTTCAACTGTTGATATGCGAAGAAGCACAAAACCTCCGAACTTGAGGATAAACGAAGAAACAAAAAATAGTAAGCAACCAATCTTGTGGACACACGAAGAAACACAAGGGTTACTGTAGGTATTTCATCTCAGGCCAACAGTGTTTTTTCAAGCTCAGTTTCTATAACTTGTTTTCCCGCCAATGGTTTAGAACTTGCATTAAGCTACCAGTGACTTTGACTAAAGAATTTGAATGTTAATAGAATATTGCAAACAGTCATTGTTTAATACAAAACAGTCATTACGTTCTTACTCAGTAACCTAACAACACTTAGTCATTTATAATAACGCAGAACAGAACTCACCATAGCTATGTAGGTGACTCAGCGTTCAATAATTTTCAGTCCGATGTCCAAAAAAATCTTGATCTTCGTTTGTTTCGGGAGTTCATCAAATTGTAGTAAAACAATATCATAATCCACATGTTGTATTGTCCAACTCAGAGCATATAGCTTATACCTTACACCCTTTGAAAAAAACTTGTTCCTTTTCCTGAACGAGACTTAAAGAACCAAGTCACTAAATTGATCCAGTTTTCACGGTACTCCAATGTGGGATTCCTAGCTTGCAAAATGGCAATTTTCTTGCCTTACGTGCAATTCACATTCGCTACAGCGCCATCTATGGACATGGCGGTGTTTAAACACAGTTAAAGAACTGTCCCTCATGAAGCGATTGAAGTCGAGGCTATAGGCGAGTAGTTGAGCCGGTACCATCAGAGGCGTCGCTAGGATCAAGGGCGGACTTACCCATTAGGCAAATTAGGCAACCGCCTGGGGCCCCCAGCTGCCAGGAGCCCCTTAAAAGACTCCACAAAAATATTACATGATCAATAATAACTATAACAATAAAATATAAATCGATATAGATCATAACCTCCCCCAAAAGTATAAACAACAGAGCATTTATTCTGTGTCAACGCAGGCTTTCCCTCCTACTCCATACTATTGTGGACTATTCCATCTCAGCACCGCCACTGCGCAGCTGCGAGTAAAGCACGTCAAATCAGTAGGTTAATGTTTCAGAGAAAGTAGAAGAGTGAATGCGGAATACAAGTCAACAAAATGAAACGCAATTACCCGAGCGGAGCACAAAAGAGAAAGAAAAAAGAGGAGAGTAATAAAGTAGTTTCCAAACTGAAACTCCAGAAGGTAACGTCGTTTTTCTCTCCACCTGTATCGAATAATACGGCAGCTAGCTCAAGTGCTGTTACCATGTGTGATACACCTCCCATAGCATCTCCGGACCCGGGCACAGGTGAACAAAGTTATAACAAAGTGGATAGCGATGTTGAAACGGCACAACTCACTGATGATAGTGATAGCGATGTTGAAACTGCCTTTGTCCCACTCTCTGAGGGTGATAATGTAAGTGAAAATCTCTCCTGTCACCATGAAATGACTACTACACTAGATGACCCAGCACTCTGGCCAAAACCAATGTCAGATAAAGAGCGCTGCTCGCTAGTCAGGAAAGGGCCAGTTCAAGTTAAGGACAGAATTTTCCCAAAAAATAACGAAGGCCGCAGGTTTACAAATAACAACTACTCGATTCAGATGAAAAACTGAGACAAAATAATTCGAACATGGCTGGTATACAGTGAAAGTAAAGATTGCTTTGTGTGCTTTTGTTGCCACCTTTTTGGAAACAGGGAAAATAAGCCATTAAGTGGAGAAGGTTTTAATAACTGGAAAAATCTGTCATTCATGTTAAAGCAACATGAAAGGTCAAATGAACACAACATTAACATGCATAGCTGGCACAATTTATTGAAGCGGTTAAACACCAATAGAACTATAGACAAAATCAACCAGGAGTCAATGTTTCTTGAAGTAAACCACTGGAAGGAGGTTCTACACAGGTTAATTGCAATTGTCAGCCATTTGGCAGAACGGAACATCGCTTTTCATGGTCATTCAGACAAATTGTTTGAACCAAGGAATGGAAATTTCCTTCGGTAAATTGAATTGATGGCTCAGTTTGACCCAGTTATGCAGGAACATCTGAGGAGAATTCAGGCAAAAGAATTAAGTGATACTTACCTAAGTAAGCACATTCAAAATGAGCTTATAACACTTTTGGCCAAAAGCACAATTGATGCCATTGTGGAGAGAGTAAAAAATGCACAATATTACTCTGTTATCATGGACTGCACTCCAGATCTGAGTCACCAGGAGCATCTGTCGGTGGTGTTAAGATTTGTTAATGGTGAGATCTCCGAAGGTGTGTCCATCTCAGAGCATTTTGTTGGTTTTCTTAATGTACTTGACACCACAGGAAGCGGCTTATGTGAGTCATTTTTATGTCACCAAGAAACACTAGGCTTGGATATTGCGAGCTGCTGTGGCCAGTCATACGATAATGGCAGCAATATGCAAGGCAAAAAGCAGGGTGTGCAGAAGAGAGTGTTAGACATGAACAACAACGCCTTAAGTGTTCCTTGTGGAAGTCACACCCTTAACCTTGTTGTTGGTGATGCTGCTAAGTCATCTGTGACTTCCATCAGCTTGTTTGGTCTGCTGCAGAGACTTTACACCGTGTTTAGCTCCTCAGTAAACCGCTGGGCCATTCTTACAGAACACGTGAAGAACCTAACAGTGAAACCACTGTCAACAACCAGATGGGAGTGTAGGGTTGACAGTGTTAAAGCTGTGCGCTACTAGCTTCCTGAGATGGTCAATGCTTTGTCTGCCTTGATAGAGTATGCGACAGAGAAACGAGATGCAGATGTAGTTTCAACAGCTGCAAGGAGATGCAGACATGGCCCTTCATACTCTGTACAATTATATGGTATAATGTTCTGTTCCAGATAAACAGAGTGAGCAAGATGCTGCAGAGCCCACAAGTGTCACAAGTGTCTTATCTCTGCCAAAACTGATGCCAGGGAGATAACAGAGAAGCTGAAGGTGGAGATGACGTGGCCAGCGGTACATCAGCGAAGAGCAGCTAGATAGTTGGAGTATGAGGGAAGAGAGCAAAGTGAGCCCACTGCAGAGGAGCGTTTTAAAAGGGACTTTTTCCTGGTCCTTGTAGATACAGCTGTTGTCACAACAAAGGAGAGGTTTTCTCAAATGGAAAGCTGCTATATAGCTATATGGGTTTCTGTACTCGATTGATGAGATGAGGAGCAGTGAACAGGAAGGAAAGCGGGATGAGTGCTGCCAGAAGTAAGAATTGAAAATGCATGACATTGATGCAGAAGATCTGGGCCTGGAGGTAAAGGGTGCAGTTAGGGCTTTTCCCACAGCTATATCCTCACCATATGACATGCTTGATTACATATATAAGCAAAATATACTTGACGTGTACCCCAATTTAAGCATTGCACTTAGACTCCTTCTAACGCTCCCTGTGACAGTGGCTTCAGGTGAAAGCTTTTCATCTCTAAAGCTCATCAAGACCTACCTGAGAACAACAATGTCACAAGACAGACTGTCCTCCCTTGTTATTCTCTCCATTGAGCATAAAATAAGGAAGACAATAGATACCGAGTCACTGATAGCAAGATTTGCTGAGGCCAAGGCTCGTAAGGTCATGTTTTAATAAGAGAAAAATAACATGAGACAATACAGGCAGAGAGAAAGACAGAAGCCACCAGCCTTCCACCTACACAGTAAAACTAAAGAAAAAGGACATGAGACAATACAGGCAGAGAGAGAGAGAGAGGGAGAGAGACAGAAGCCACCAGCCATCCACCCACACAGTAAAACTAAAGAAAAAGGACATGAGACAATACAGGCAGAGAGAGAGAGAGAGAGAGAGAAGCCACCAGCCATCCACCCACACAGTAAAACTAAAGAAAAGGGACATGAGACAATACAGGCAGAGAGAGAGAGAGAGAGAAGCAACCAGCCATCCACCCACACAGTAAAATTAAAGAAAAAGGACATGAGACAATACAGACAGAGAGAGAGAGACAGAAGCCACCAGCCATCCACCCAAACAGTAAAACTAAAGAAAAAGGACATGAGACAATACAGGCAGAGAGAGAGACAGAAGCCACCAGCTTTCCACCTACACAGTAAAGTAAAAAAAAAAGAATGAGACTAAAAGAGGCAGAGTGTACAGGGTTTGTACGTGCGGAAAATTTCGATGTACACACTAGTGGCCTACAGGTCTACATTATCATAATGCTCAATCGGAATTACAGATGAATAGATCAGGGGCAAATATTTTTTTATTTTTTTGGTCCTTTTGAGAGTCGGGGCTATAGCCACTGGGTACCATGCAGTGGAAAATGGCCAATCGGTCGGGAAATAAATTATGGTAAACACTGTGTTTACTGTACATGTCTACACAAATGTCCTTTACACAAGCAATAGTGCAAAAGTGAAAGTCTATTTTATTTATAAACTACCAATGTTGACCAAAATTCTGTAAATTCGGCTCAACACCAAGTGCCCCTACGGCCAGGTTATATCCTATTTTGGCAGTAACGGGGGGAGAATTGCAAATTGAGGGAAAGGATGCACCGGTGCCGAAGGGACACTCGACTCCCGTACAGGGTCCAAAAACCTTTAAAAAAGTTGAAATGGCGGAGGGGGAGATCAGACCATTGGAAAATAGAGCTAAAAGAGACAGGGAATGGAGACAGCCAGACCAGGGGAGTTGGGATATAAATAGGCGCAGAAAAGAGGGACCGAAACGCGCCGAGGTTACACTAAAAGGGGATATACGGGGCGCTGGAAAGACGGTAATAAGGAACTAGACGGGGTCAGACACAGACCCCACCGACGACGACAGTAAAAACCGCGCAGAGGACGAGGAGTCCTCTCGGCTAAATATAGAAATTGCGGAATCTTTGGCACAGACCTCGCGGCTATTAAAAATGGTGAAACAAACACCAGTTCGCAGTGAAGATCGGAATAAGAGTAAGGGAATGACATTACCCAGTCATTCCGTAGGCGGCCCGACTCCGGCATTCGGAGTCTATCCCTTAATTCAGGAAGCTGGAGGTTATGGTGAACGCTACAAACCACTGGGGGTGGGTGATCTGCAAGCCCTTGTAGATAAGATGCCTCCAGTGGGAGAAGGGGGCGGCTTGTGGCTGGCTCAATTGGATAAACTAACGGCGGGACAACGCCTAGCTCTAGGCGACTGGCGAGCGGTAGCAGCGCGGTGTATGTCTGCCCCGGTGTTGGGGGAAATAGAGCGACAGGCCCTAGTTGATGGAGAGCCTGATGAGTCCCCTCTGACCAGACGCATTGCGGCAATTGGCGAGGCCATGCGCGAACGATTCCCCTTACCAAATTCGGCATCCGTTCCTAAATTGACTTGGAAAAAGGAGCAACACCCTAGAGAGTACTTAGAGACATGTAAGGAAACTTGGACCAGGCATACGGGCCATCACCCCGGTAAGGTGGGGTTACAACAAGAATGGTTCCGTAGGGCAGTATTAGAGGGCCTACCTGAAAAAATTAAAGAAGCCATATTGGGCAACCCCGACCTCCCGGGGAGTGAGTCCCATGTTTGGGAACGACACGTTGTACATCATTTACAGCGTGCCA